>NEWO01001334.1:54180-70896 GCA_003013225.1 Phalaenopsis aphrodite | reverse complement strand
AAAACTACATTTTATATTTTTCAAAGAGGAATTTTAACGACCGACACTCCTGAACCATAATATGATTTGAGCAAAGAAAAACAATAAATGCTCTATTTTTGTCGTCCAGATATTTGAATCATAGCCACAAGAAGGATTCGCGTCCAGTTACACGATCCAAATACTACCGATCATAGCCCATAAGAAGGATTCAGTTACACGGTCCAATTATTACCGATCATAGTCCACAAGTAGGATCCAGTTACATAATCCAAATGCTACCGATCATAGCTCACAAGTAGGATCCGTGTTCTTTTATACGATCCAAATGCTATTAATTCTTAATCTTCACGCCAAAAGTGTTGAAGCCGAGATCAGACGTGCAAATGAAAAAAGTGAATGTCTCGTTGACGTGTAGATGAAGCTGACGAAGAAGCGGGAGCCACTGTGGGTGGAGTTCGAACGAAGGAGAGGCTTTGTTGAGACTAGCCGAGTCGAAGAGGAAGACGAAGTAGAACAGAGACGGTGTAGGCGAAGACATAATCAGACGTCGAGCATACGACGAGAGATTCCAAACGAGCAGACAGGCGATTAACGTCGGGTTCACCAGACGAGCAGACGGACGAAGCAGTCGAAGCAGACGAAGAACCCTCCGAACGATTCTAAGGTGGAGCGTGCAGAGTCATGTCTGCTTCCGTTGCGAGGGACTTTGTCAGATGGGTGAATCAAGGCAAAAAAATTGTTCCTCCTTTCCCTCAAGAAGGCTGGCGGGAAGGGAGTCTTGATGGTCCTCCAACAACTACCGGTGGTTATGGGAAAAATTTGGCTCTGATATCATGTCAATCTTCGAGAAAATAGACTGAATCTTGAACAAACTCTGATGCTTTTTCCCTTTATTTTCATTTCATTAAATAATAATCTTACAATGTATTTTAGGTACCAAATATTCTGTATAATCTATTTTTGCTAACTTTATAATGCATATTCATAATTTAAATATTTAGCTAACAGGGAAATAAAACGGAATAAAGAAATTGAAAATAATTTAAATAAGGAAGCTCCTAATTATAGAGAACTCCTAATTTAGCTGTCTGATTTCCGTCCTTCCTGATTGACAAAATTAACATCAAATCTGATGATTTACCCTTGAGTCATCCGGGATTGGGAGTGCAAGATCATGAAGGGTGCTATTATTAGATATGGATTTGATTATGCTGGATTTCTGTAGGCTTTTATCATCATTTTCATTCAGGTCAAACTATGTGCGCATTAAAAAAAACACCTATTGTACTTAATATGAAGTTTCTGAAGCTACCTAGTGGAACGCAGTTAATTTTATTGAACATGTTCTCTGCACAGTCCTCTTTTAAGGATGTTTATGCATAACCCGTTTTGGCTTATTGTAAGTGTATGCTTCTGCCTCCGAGATCTAGTTGTTAGAACTGTCTTCTTCTGTTAAAATTGAATCATTAAGGGTTCATATTCTGAAGTTGAATTATGCAATTTAGTTGGCTACATGCTGTTGTTGAGTGCAAATGGTCATTTACGTACCTATATATTTATGGTTAGATTTTGCAACAAGGGGAGCTAAAATAACAGGTTAATCATGGGATTTCAGAACTCATTGAATTGGGGAAGTATGCATTAGCATAATAAATCACGCAATGGTAACTTATTAACTTATGTTTGATAGGAAATCGCCACCCCTAACTCATCATCTAAGCACAAATTGAGAAATTATGTCTGATATGCTATTTCATAGTAAATTACTGGTCGTTGGGTCAGAACACGCTGAAAATAGTGGAACTTGAGCATTTCAAACATTGCAACATCTTGAAGATTGAATAAACAACTGTGGCTGCTAGAAATTGCTGCGGCTCAACACATTTTGCTAGAACTGCTTATTTAGTGAAACAAAGCTTGTAACTGATGCTTTTTTGTAATCATTCAGACAGGCTTTAAAATGGATGATATTTTGAGGAAGTACATCCGATATGTACTGAATGAGAAGCACTTCAATGCAGATACTGTGGCTTCTTTAATACATCTGAGAAAAGCATCAATGCTGGAAGATCTTCAAGTAGCTGAAGTTTTGAATGAAACTTCTAGACGAATTGTTAAAGAAAAAGGTGATATTTTTTCCACATGGTTTAATATTCTTCTTAGTTGATGTCTTTGAACTTATTTTTAAATGTACTGCAAAAATCTGTTTGGCAGTATGGTGGCATGCTATTTTCCTTTTTACCTAACCAATAGAAGGTTTTTTTCCTGTAAATTATTACTACTTTTCTAGATTGTACTTATATAATATCATTTATAGTTCATATTTTATTTTATTTATTTACATTAACAAAATGAAATTTTTGTAGTTCTGCGATGCGGCACTTTGTGATGTAATGTTTTGCTGAAATTCTTGTTATATTACATTAAAAATTTTTATTCTGCACAGACCAAGTCTTATCTTTTTGTCAAAACAAATGAATGATCATTCATGACGGTGAAAATTTATCCCTTGCAAGGTTGATCTTCGGCGATCTTGTAATATGTAGAGTTAGGTGGCACGGGAGTGGTTAGTGGTTTAGGAAATTACCAGTTGGTGACTTCAGCCTTATTCCTGTATATTCATTTTGCCACGCATTGGTGTCTTATAATATTAATTAGAAAGTTCTATTTTACTGGACAATGGAAATTGTGTTTTTCAATATCCCTACTGTTTTCTTTTAACGGCCGTGTATTTTAATCTTGTTAAAGGATGAGTTTGGACTTGGATTTTTCCATGCCTCATGTTATATGAAGGGCGCTATTGGAAAACTACTTAGGCAGAAAGTGAGAAATGGAGGGACTATGGAAGTGGAGGACATTGAAAAAATACAAGGTTGAGAAATCATGGAAAAGGTCTTTCTACTTTACTATTTGAAAGAAATTGTAGGAGATGGATGGGTAATGCGATATGGAAGTGGGCTTATGAAGGAGGTAAGTGGAGTTGAGTGCTAGGTGGAAAGGGACTCTGGAGCTTGAGTTTCTAGTGTCCATAGTGAATTGTATGAAATGAGGGGAAACAATTTGAAATGGAGACATGCCATGTTTTGGCAAATTGTGTTAAATCCTCACCACCATTGCTTTACATAGTCGGACTGTATCATGCCCCCAGTTAATCGGATTTGTTGTTCTTCCCAAACCTATTTGAAATTGTAAATACCCGAACAATAATTATGACACCCGTTTTACCAAAGAGGTAATGTGTTGAAATAGTGTAGGGTTGTTGGTTGTCTTAGGATTTTGTTGTCTTGGGATTTTGTATCAAGTATTTATTTATGTATACATTTGAAAATATAATAACTGCAATGTAATATCCGTGAAGGGTTTACAATTTGCATTAAATAAAAAGAGGATTACAAAACATACAAAAAGGAGCAGCTAACTAGCATGCTCACAAAAACCTCTATCCCTTTTGACAAAAACATATAAGGGATGACTATCATCTATATCTCTAACAACAAAGCTATCCTGTAAAGCAAATTGAGCACAAGTATGAGCTGTAAAATTGTTAGATCTAGCTATATGGGAGAAATGAACCTGGCAAAAATAGGTCAAAAAAGTCAAATCGAGATTGCTTGATTGGCACCAAAATGATTTATCCTTTATTTTTTGGAGTGCATGCATAACATTATAGTTGTCTCCCTCAATAACCATACCATTCATCTCCTTCATCTACTGTTCGGTCAATGTGCCAATAAGCAGGACAGTTTCCAGCTCCACACAGTAACTGTCCCAGTGAAAAGCTTCTGCCCGGCCGCCACCACTCATTTGCCCGATTCATCACGAATTATCACCCCCAACCCTGCAAGACCGGAAGGTAGTAAAGCCCCATCAAAATCCAAGTCCGAGCGGGAAAAGTAAAAGTTTGGGTTAGTGAAGATAAAATAGTTGAGGCCATAACCGTAGGAGTCCAAACTGCCGGCATGCTGCTTCGTGCCCTCCAGCATTGATAAATCACACCAAGATGAATTTTTTTCACTGTATTGTGTTCTGCCTTGTCTTTTTTCATACACTTAAGTGTGATCTTCAAAATTGTTGAAAGTTGGGGTCCGAAAATCCCATTTTGCCAGCACCTGGAAAGTAGCTTTAAGGGTGTCACAATTCACTGTTATGTGCGAGCAGTCCTCCATCTTGGCACAGCCCCATGGGCACCTTGGGTTATCCTCCATATTTCTTCCCATCAGTCAAGTGTTGGTTGGGATTGCATCTGTAATAAACTCCACCAGAACTTAGCTTCACGAGGATGTGGTTTCAATCTTCTGAGCCAAACATTGGAGCTGGTTTCCCAATTGAACTATTTATGATAAGTAAGAGCAGTAATTAAAGGTAGGGAGAATTAAACCTAAATCAAGCCACTGTGCCTTGCATTGCATTTGCATCTTGCCAACTGAAATCTCTTAAAGGGTTAAATAATTCCTCGTATCAATTGTGAGTCTTGCATATCTGTTATGTACCTAAGTCGGTATCCCTTGAATGGGTGGAATTAGGTTACGTACTCATTTGTGAGGGTTGTTGAGAGTGAAGAGTCGGTAATGGTTTAAATTTGAGTGGGGAGGGATGGTGTTTGTGAGTGGAATTGTCAAGCTTGAGCAAAGAATGAGTAGGCTTTGAGCATGCTAAATTCACCCAAAATTGTTGAATATATACATGTTCAACTATCTATGTTGAAACTTGTTGCTGTGTTGAGTACGTTTTTACTGATGCAGTGAAAAGGGAATGAATGTATTCCTTCTCATTTGGAGTAATATTATCTGTCTGCAGGTCCTGTTGTCATGGATATTTCAGGATTCACAGAAAAGGGATTCAAAAGAAAACTTGCTGTACAGGCCCTTTTTGGGAAGGTTTTCTATCTATCAGAGGTAAAATTCTCTCTCTCCCATCTCGAGCAAAGGTGATTCTAAAGATTTGAAATTTGTTCTTGTTATTGTGTGGTTAGCATATGCACAATGAAAAAAATGGAATATGCTGTTGGGGGGCCTTCTCTACCTTCTTTATCTCTCAGGACAACAAAGCAGTTCTTTGTTTTGTTCATGTTTGAACATGATCACTTGCTTGGGCCAACATCATCTCTTTATCGGGTCAGCCTGAAATTCCATGTGATATTTACCATATGTTTTTTCGTAACTTTAGAAGGATAATTTTTAGATATGCCTTTACGGTTGGTCTATTTGTTTAAGGTGCTGTAAATTTTTTAAATATCATTCATCTGTGTCCCCAAAACTATTTTGAAATATTTACTCGTTAGGCATATTTCATTGTTCCTGTTGCAATCTGTCCGCCATTCTTCCTCTCTCTCTCTCTTTAGTGGTGGGCCCACCTACTTTCCAATCATGGTAAAGAACATGACACATGAATCAAGGTCTTATACCAATGGATCAATTTTTCTATAGCTATCAAATTGCAATATGTGTGCTTCTATAAGGCCACTTGTTGACCGAAAAATTAAAAAAACAAATCATATGTATTTACATATCTTACACAAAATTTGCTTTTTACATTTGCACCATCCAAATCTTTTTAAAAAACCACCATTTTAACTTTTAAAAATTGAAATACACTTTTTTATGCATTGATAAGGTGCTAGTGTTTTTCCAACTTTTTTTTTGGCAGATATACATACATATTTCTCAATTCCTATGTATTTACATATCTAACAGCTAAACTTTAATTTTACATAG
This sequence comes from Phalaenopsis aphrodite, assembly GCA_003013225.1. Taxonomy (NCBI): domain Eukaryota; kingdom Viridiplantae; phylum Streptophyta; class Magnoliopsida; order Asparagales; family Orchidaceae; genus Phalaenopsis; species Phalaenopsis aphrodite. Next base: position 65,200 of record NEWO01001334.1, on the reverse strand, counting down.
CTCAATGCTTTCAGTAATTGTCCATCTCTGCACTTCACATTTTTTCTTCTTATTTAAGCCATTGGCTTGATTGTCACATTAATAAATCTGCCATTGGTAGATGAAGGTGGTCGGGTATTGACTGCAGTTGACGGTGTAGGCTTCAGGACAATGCTATACAAATGAAATTGTGAAGGATAAATTTTGGGATGATAGACAAATAATAATATCTAATAGATAATTTTAGTGGCACTAATTGTAAATAAGTTTATTTTGACATTATTGTCAGCGTTGATTCGGTCTAGAAGAGAAGAGTATGATGGAGGCTCACTGATAGAAGACCATGAGTCCCACTTATTCGACCAAGTACATCTGCCCGAGCCAAAACCAGTAAGGCCAAAGTTGCCCAAGCCACGAAAGATGACCGAATGATCCGAGTCCGAACCGTTTGGTCCGGAAAGGAACAAAGTTGAATCCGTGCCAACCATCTCGAAGAAGCCGACTCGTGGAAAGGCCAAATCCCCTCAGCATCTCCAATCATATTGGAGTTATCCAGAAGCTCCTTGAATCATTATCAGGGATTGACAGTCAGAATAGTTCAACCGACTGAGTCGATCCTACTGACCCAAAGTTGAGCAAGCTCAATCAATTTAGCCATGGAGCAGCTGAGCGATTGGCTCATACCTGCATAATGCCAAGAATACCCAGTATAACCCCCATTAAAACAGGGGTAAAATATAAGATCACCATATTGTACTCTCTCCCCTATAAATAGGAAGATCATTTCATGAATAAAGAATACCCAAATTATCCAAAAAAGATGGGAAATGTCAACATGAGTGATCATCATTCGTCTCTGTTTATTCTCTCTCCTTTTGTCTCTTTTTATCTCTCCTTGCGCTCTTTTTTTTAGATGTGACTCAGAGACAAATCAGTATTCAATATCCTAAAAGTGCAGTGAGCGTGAATCATGCTTTAGATAAAAAGATGACAACCCACGAAGAAGAAACTCACAATAGAGACACAGACAACATGGAGTGCACTAGAGAGTTTGTGAACAAGCAGATCTAGGAGTTGAAGGATCAAATGTTAGATGCATTGGCTCGAGAAAGAGAACAATACCCTTAAGAGGAAAAGGCAGCGCCCAATGGCCGAAGAGCTCACCATGACCTGGAAAGAGAAGACAATCCCAATATTTTGATAGTGTTGGGTCCGCACCTATCGACCGATACGAGTTCAGACTTGTTGAGGCTCCCTGACAGGCCGATAATGCATTCTCTCGACAAATATCTGAGGCCGAGCTCCCGGAGAGGTTCAAGATCCCGACATTAGTATCCTACAAGTGTAGGACCGATCCGACAAACCACATAGCCTCATTGATTTGACTATGTGTTTGTTGAGGATTAATGATGCATTGAAATGCCTTCTATTCTTTACCACGCTGAGGGAGTCAACCCTCAGGTTGTTTAATGGTTTAAGGTCAGGAGTGTTTACATCCTTCATTGATTTTAAGCCAATATTTGTAGGGCAGTTTGTTAGCGCCCAAAAATCTCGGAAAAACTCATAGGCCCTCCCGCAGATCCGACAGGGACAGAACCAGAGCCTTCATTTGTTCATCACACACCTACAGAAGGAGTTGTTAGAAGTGCAGGATCTGGAACCTTCGATCGCCCACGCCGCCCTAGCTCAAGAACTGAAGGACCCTTCTGATACGCGCTAGGCCTGTAGCGACCGAACATGCTAACCAAACTGTTGGAACCGACCAACACTCACATATCGACAAAAGGATACAACTCCTCTCTCATATTATTTAGAATCGAGCAAGTCAACCACCATCCACTAAAGAGAATCGCCCATGGAGAAAGGAGGGAGTCGAGACGCAATCCTCACAGCTTGACTCGAGCTTACCTCGAAGACTCACAAAGACACTCAGATAACCGACCGATATCGACAGAGCATACCACCAAGGGAATCAGGTCTGATATCCTGACCAATGCCCGACATGGCTGAGAATGCGTTATCGTTCCAACCCTTGTATTGTATTGTCAAGATCATAAAATGGTTTTGACTTTTCTAATTCTGCACGCAATGCCAGGTCAAGCCGACACTCGGAAAACTTAGGAAATTCATGCGAGGGATCGTCAAAATCTGACCAACACTTGGGGAGCTCTAATAGATTCGTCAACAGTGATTCCACAGCAAAAACTGACAGCGACGTGCAATTTTGATCTGTAAAACTTTCTGAATAATTGGCAACGACGATTAATGTCTGATCGGCAATAGTTTCTTAAAACCCGATAGTGACAAGGAACGTCTGATTGATAAAATTTTCTTAAATGAATGATAACGATGAATAAATATCTGATCAGCAAAACATGCAAGAACCGACTTACAATGCTCATGCATTATAAAAACATGTCTCCTAGCTTGAAGCAGATCAAGCTCTGTCGGTGATTTCCAATCCATTAATGATAAGATCCGTGGTGGGTAGCGTATGAATCACTCTAGTAGCAAGTCTTAACGACTATCCTCTCGAAGGCTTATACAAGACCTGCTTAATATGTCTGGCGTAAGGTGCGACTCGTCCAAGGCGACCAAACTGAACAACTGAGATAAGAGACTGTAAGACCTGAGCTGTGCAGCAACTCATAAAAAATGACCGAAGAAATTCTTAAAAGCCCCGATCTATCAATCATTACAACCAATGATTTATCAGAAGATAAATAAAATATACAGTAAACGTAAAGTGCAAAAAATGAAGGTAAAAATAGACCGAAAGCTTTACTTTATTTCATGATTTGAAAATTAACAAAGAATGTCCTATACGTTTATTTACAAGTGTTCAAAAAGAAAAAAAAAGTTTTTTTCTATGTTATAGATGAAACTGAAGGCGAATCACACATTCGAAGACCCTCCACCGTCTTCACCACTGTCCTCCTCTTCCTCCTCCGTGTCCGAAAGCAAGTTAGAAAATCTATCCATATCTATCCATCTTTTACCTCAATGGTTATCCTCACGAAGGCTTATACAAGATATGCTTAATATGTTTGGCCTATGGTGCGACTCGTTCAAGGCGATGACTAAACCGAATGACCGAGACATGAGATGTGTAAGACTTGAGCTGGACAGCAACTCATAAAAAATGACCGAAGACATTCTTAAAAGCCCCAACCTATCAATCATTACAACCAAGCATTTATCGCAAGATAAATAAAATTTACGGTAAACATTAACTGCAAAAAACGAAGGTGAAAATCGACCGAAAGCTTTACTTTATTTCATGATTGAAAATTTACAAAATATATCTATATGTTTATTTACAAGTGTTCAAAAAGAAAAAAGAAATTTTTTTTTTTGTTATAGATGAAGCTGAAGGCGAATAACCCATTCAAAAACCCTCCATTGTCTTAACCACAATCCTCTTCCTCTTCCTCCTCCGAGTCTGAAAGCAAGGTAGAAAATCTATCCATATCTATCCATCTTCTATCTCAACGGTTATCCTCGCGAAGACTTATACAATATCTGCGTAATATGTCTGGCGTAAGGTGCGACTCATCCAAGGCGACGACCAAACTGGAACGACCGAGACATGAGATGTGTAAAACCTGAGCCGGGCATCAACGCATCAAAAATGACTGAAATTCTCAAAAGCCTCGACCTATCAATCATTACAACCAATCATTTATCACAAGATAAATAAAATTTATGGTAAACGTAAAGTGCAAAAAACGAAGGTAAAAATTGACCAAAAGCTTTACTTTATTTCATGATTGAAAATTTATAAAGAATATCCTATGCATTTATTTACAAGTGTTCAAAAAGAAAAAAAAGAAATTTTTTTCTATGTTATAGATGAAGCTGAAGGCGAATCACACATTCGAAGATCCTCCACCGTCTTCACCACTGTCCTCTTCCTCTTGCTCCTCCAAATTCGAAAGCAAGGTAGAAAATCTATCCATATTGGCCCACTCGGAGGAGACAAACTTCACTTTCACCTTCCTACCGACGCCAAGGGTCATTCCCTCCCTGAGCTGTGTAGTAGAAGTTCTACCTGACGATAGTGAGAAGATAGTTCAACAAAGAATTCGTCATGATAGTCATCTTCACCTGCAGAGCTCTATTTTCCTCTCATAGCTTAAATGCCACAGCCTCGACTGTTGTTGCCCTTTCTTCTACTACCGTTGCTTGTTTTTCCGCCCTTTTTACTCTCTCCTTGGTTGCGAATAGTTTTTCCTCGCCCTTTAGGAGGACCGTCGATTGGAAGTGTGAAGCCTCCCAGACCATCAATTGATATAGATTGGTCATCTGATCTAGACTCGAGAGATTTTGCTTATAGAGGATCTTCTTGTAAGCACGACCATATCACGTTGGCCATAGTCGAGGTGTAGAGAGACGCAGTGGGGGAGTCAGAGTGCCAATATTTCTTCCGATCAATCATGGCAAACTAACCATTCAACCGGTACTCACCTTCGCCTCATTGTCTTGCATGGGAACCCACTTAAGTGGGGAGCCCCTTTGCTTCTTTTGGAGAAGAGGAGGAGGCAAACCACTTCGATCAGTGGCAGGTGCCTTCCCCTTTCGGCACACCCCTTCTTGGCTGGAGGGCTCGGGCTTGGATGTAGGTAGCTCGGGCCAGCTGGAGAAGGACGACTTGCTTTTTCTTAGGCAGAGAGATCAATGAGATAGGGATGGTGGATTTTTCTTCTTGATGTTCCACCGAAGCCTCCCCGTCACATTGGCTCGACCCCGCTAAGCTAGCTATACTCTTGGCTTCTTGGTGTTGTGCCCCAGGGAAATCTATAACTGACGTAGAACTTTTAGTTGGCGCTACAAGAGTCTCTCTATGAGGATTATATCTCTAGTGGAGATCCTTACTAAAACAAAATAGGAATCAAATACAAAGTAATTATTTTTTTGTACCTTCAAGGTTTTCTTTGGCACAAACCACCAGGGGCTTCTTTCGGCTCGCCATTGCAGTAGCTTCGGTACTGGCAGATTCGGTACGGCCAGTCATTTGGGCTTTATTCTTCACGGCTTGTGCAACAGTTGTTGTCTCTAGCTCAGCCTCCTGAGCATTAGAGGCCGCGTAGTCCTCTATCATTTACTTGAAGGCATCCAGTTGCAACATCCGGTTGACAATAACCAGATCAAGATACTAGTGGACTGAAATTTGGTGTCCTTTGACCCTTTTTGCTTCTACCAGTAACCGATCCAACACCTTCTTTGACATTATTTTATTCTGCAACCCCAACAACTAAACCTTGTCGAGGGAGGCAAATCCCATTTGGGTCGGCCTGTAGCGAAAACAAATATGTGAAGAGCTCTGTCGACGATGGTATTTTTGACCGATGACAAAAAAGGACTAAGGTCATGATGGCAGTAATGAAATTCAGTAGGATCTAGGCCGGGATAACTCTGTAATTTGTAAACGGCCCACAGCTCCCGACAAAGAGGCGGTCTCAAGCCTAGCAGAATTGATTCTTGTGGAAGATGCGGTCAAAGCCATATAGAGTGGTCTCTCTATCATCCTCGTTGACGAACCGAAGCTTGATGGTAGGATCGATGAAGCAAGCCTTTTGTAGTCTCTCCACCTATTGAGTCATCTTCGATCAGTAGATTGCGACGATCGACTCGAAGGCCTTAGGAGAATAATTTGGAGTCATTAAAACATACCGCAAAGAGCAAATAGCTGAGGGAGCAAAGAAAAACATAGAGAAACAGACAGTAAAATTATAGCGCCAATCAAACCTTTCACTCATATATATAGAGAAATGGAATAAGCATAACCCTCGTATAGGGGCAAAAATAGATTTGCACAATAATTTCAAAAACACGCTGATAGAATGATCACGACACAAGAATCAAGATGCAAAAATAAATTTTTTTTCTTGAATAAAGATATTAGAAATTATGCTGGAGATCTAGTCCTAGAGGAAATGCTTTGAAAAGGGATCGTCTGCCACTTCAATCATAACGTACCCCCACCAAAGCAATCTTTTATACAATTTGTCTCAAGTTGAGCTTAGATTATGGAGGTTCTCTTCCAGACGTCCAGCAATTACTGGCGAAGAATGGCCATCGCTTCCCCCTTCCTCCGTTTTCTCCGCATGAGCAAGCAACTTGTGTATCTCCTCGCCCCGTTGAATCTCGACCGATTGAGCTAAAGAGTTCTCTATCCCGTTGAGCGCCTGCCAGTGATCCGAGGGATGTCTGATGTTCATTAGTTGCTTCCCCACGGGCTTCACGGATTGCCTTGGCAGTCAATACCACCATCTTCGTTTCGAGAGTTGGCAGCTCTCGATCGTGCTGATCCTCGAGGAGATCTAAAGGTCTAGAGTAGAAAAGTACAACAATGGAAGACCCACTAACAGAAGACTATAAGGCCCACTTCTCCGACCAAGTGCAATAGTTCGAACCAAAGCAAGTAAGGCCAATGCTTCTCAAGCCACAAAAGACCAAATAATTCGAGTTTGAACCATTCAGTTAAGAATGAGACCGAGGAATTTGAGTCAACCATCATGAAGAAGCCAATCCGAGGGAAGACCAAATCGCTCAGCATCTCCAATCATATCGAAAATATCCAGAAGCTATCTTATCCATCATCAAGGGTAGACAACCAAACTGGATCGGTCGACCAAGCCAGTTCTGTCGACTCGAAGCCAAACAAGCTCATCCGACCGAGCCATAGAGCAGCTGAGCGATAAACTCATGCCTGTAAATTTTCAAGAATACCTCGTATAATCTCCACAAAAGCAAGGGTAAATGTAATATCACCATATTATACCCTTTTCGCTTATAAACAATGAGATCATTTCATAAATAAAGGATATCCAAATTAGCCAAAAAGGGTGGGAAATGTCAAACACGATTGACACGATTACTGCTCATTACTGTTCACTTCTCACTATATATATCTCTCATAATTTACGTTTTATACTTTCGGTATGATTTATAAATAAATAAAGATTCAATATACCAAATGGTCTGGTGAGCGTGGACACGCAACAAACCAGAAGGGGAACAACCTATGAAGAAGAAACTCACAACAAAGACATCGGTAATATGGAGTGCACTAGAGAGTTTGCGAACCAACAGATCCAGGAGTTGAAAGATCAAATGTTGGATGCCATCCGAGACGCGCTAGTTTGGGGAAAAGAGCAGTACCCCCAAGGAAGGGTCAATGCCTAACAATTGAAGTGCCGATAGGCTCTAAAAAGAGAAGGCGACTCCCAGTATTTCAACAGTGCATTACTGTACTTTGAAGTGATTAGAGAATCAAATAAAATTGAAAATTATATAGTTTCATAGTTTTTGGCAATTATTACCAATCGTCTATTGCAGCCTTTTTTACTTTAGATTTGTAATTATGCAAGAGAAGATGGTTAAAATTTTCTGAATTTCTGAACAATTTGGGAGAAATACCTGAAAGAGAAGTTGAGTTGTTCAGTTTGAGTCTAAATGCGCCAAATATGTTTTTATGGTCTGGCTACTATTAGGATTTAATAAATATTGTAAATCCAGAATGAGTATATCTTTGAGATGTTAAATCTTGAAAAATATTTTCATGGTAGACATCAAACCTATTTGATAAATATTTTCTAGATTTAGAATTTAAATAAAGAAGAAAAAAGAAGACAATGAGATGTGATGCAAACCATCACCAGGATTTACTAAATCTAGAATTTAGCCTAAAATGGGATTTAAGATACTAGTAGGATTTTCTTAGCTCAAAAAAAAATTTGAAACTATTTATCCTAAAGTTTGGCTCTTGATCTAAACAGCCCCTAAATTCCCTTCCCAAGAAGCCAATGGAAGCATTCGGCTTGCTGATCCATTTTTTTTCGAAGCATAAGAATCTTTTGGGGGTTGTCTGGCAACGGATTTAAGCCAGGATTTAACATGGATGATCGTTTTGGACAAAATAAATTTGCAGCTTTCAAAAATCCAGATTTCGCTAATTTTGACTATAAATCCTGGATTTACTAAATCCTCCCATTCTTGAAATATTGTATTTGCTTTGCTATAACAAAAAAAATTACAAGAGGACAAAATTATGTTCTCAGGCATTTGCAAAATTAAGCCCATCTTCTATAAGAAGAAATAAAAGAGCATGCTGTTCATTTACATCTGTTACAGTAAAATCCCTTGGAGGACTAGGTAAGCACAACAATTTGCAGCTCTATATTCATTTCTAGATATGTGTTGAAAGATCACTTGCTTGAATTGCAATAGGGCAAAGCTTGGGTTGGCTTGATGGTAGGTTTGCCACACTCTGTCTTGCCTAGACTCCCTGAAGAATTTGAGCACATTTACTTTATCCCACTCAATGATGATGCATGCCTTTACACACAAGCATCCAAGGCTCTATGTTCTAAATCCTCCCATTCGGTGGATTTAACTTCGCATGCTGTGGATTCAACGGGGGAGAACTCATTGAGGAATTTTTATTTGGAAGGGATTCGAGTTCCCAAAAGGAATTCACAACGGCGGCCATGTAGACAGGTGGGTCATTTAATGAGATATTGAGTAGCACTCCATCATGTTCCTCTTGCCAGTGCTATTGGTGTTGTCTCCTCAGTTTGACCAGAGCCCGGAGAAATCGACAGCGAAATCTATGAGTTAAAGATCTAGTAGCGAAGGATTTAAGGCTATGAGCTCACCAGAAATGCCCACACCCTCAATTCCTGAACCGTTGAATCCTTCGACAAGGAAGAACCTAAACCTACCTCTGATTTCTTCTCTTATATAGAATAAATTAAACTTGTTGTAACCCCTCACCAAGACTTCCATAACCATAGCCTCATTTTGGCATAACATGCTTAAATTCAGGTAGAAGTTCCCAAACAGTTTGACAAGATTTAACTGGATTTACGAAATTCAATGTCAAACAGTTTTTGAGATTAAAGCTTTTCGGAGATGTATGTCAAGGGAATAGATTTAAGTTAGTTGGATTTAGTAAATCATGTGAATCAGGATTTAGTAAATCCTATAAGGGTTAAATCCAAAAAACTATTTGACAATAAATTTAGTACATCCAATACATCCTGTCAAACAGTTTGATAACTTCTACTAGAATTTAAAAGGTTGCTATGTTGGCTAGCATAAAAAATCCTAAAAAATTTTTGATTATTTTATTACCATAATTAAAATTAATTTTTAAATTTAATTAAATTCAATTTTAAATTTTTTTCTAATTCTACTAATTAATTAATTATTTACAAAACTAATTATCTATTAATTAATTTTTTATTAAACTAAGTATTTGTTAAGCAATAATTTAATATGAATCAATTATTAATTATATTAATTAAGAATTGCTTAGAATTTTATTAAATAATTTAAATGTTAAAAATATATTTTAATTCATTAATTAATTATTTAATAATTATATGTAAATTTATCTAATTATAATTAATTTGATAATAGAGGAATTAATTATTATTTAGTAATCAATTAAATTAATAATTTTACCTTAGATATAAATAAATTAAAACCACAAAGTTATCTACCCATTCCCTCTCTGACCAAAACCCTTGCCTACGACACTCCCCATCTCTGCTTAAAATCCTAGCCCCACTCTCCCGGTTGTCCAAAACCATAGCCTTCGTGATTGAACCCTTACAGTAGTCACATTAGAGCTAACCGGAAAGGCAACGACGGGTTCATGACATACAAAGACTAGAAACTCACACCCATCTTTGTCCTCCTTCCGCTCTGTGCCTACCCAAAACCATGGAAGAAGGTTAAAATTCACATCCTCCTTTTCGCATGAAGCACCCGTCTTGGATTTATTAAATCCGTTTATTCACTGGATTCAGTAAATCTGGGATTAAGGCCTAAATCCGTGAAGTCAGATTTATCAAATCCGCAGTTTTATTTACAGTCTGGCAAGATTTAGGTTAAATTTAGGTTATTTGGTAGGATTTTTTTAAATAACTTAAATCCAACCAAACACTATAAATAGGTTAGATAAATCCATCGTTAAGTTAAATTCAATTTTTGCTTGTTTCGTTTGTTAAATCTGGATTTACTAAATCCGCTTATTAGTTGGATTTAACAGATTTAACGTAGGAAAAAAAATATTTCAAATGATTTATGCCAAACACCTCGAATGGATTTAACTGGTTTTAACTTTCATTAAACAAAATATTATTTTGAATTCAAATGATTTGATAAATTCTGATTTACAACATTTACTAAATCCTATTTAACATAATTCCTTATTGTAGCCTAACACCAAGTGGGACAGTCCCTTCAGGATTTGCTAAAGCTAGATTTACAGGATTTACTAAATCCCACTATCTTAAATCACATCCGTCTCCAGACAGCCCTCAATGTGCAAGAATTGCAACCTAAATATACAAGGGGCATTTACATACATACCATGCAATTCTTATGTATTTACATATCTAACACAAACTTTCATATTACATATAACACTCTAATCTTTAATATCACATAAGACATATTCTACTATTAATTTCTTAAAAGTGAGGTACTCGTTTTCATATATAGATTCATAACACTAAAGTGTTATAATTGTAAATATCAAATTTTAGGTGGTAGATATGTAATTATGAAGGATACCAAACCAGAAAAGTTTTTTATTTTTTATTTTTTTATTTGCTTGGATATCTTCATGCTTTACTTGATCATCCTCTCAGAATGGTTTTCCTTCCTCTTCTAACCAGATTCCAGAGTTCTGCTCAAGGGACAATTCTCTAGTCATTAAAGAAATTTTTGGCGTGACAGAGTATTAGCAAAACTAACTCATTCTCATATTTTTCTACTCCAAAACTTCTGCAACTCCTTTACTCTCTTTTTTTTTTTATTTCCGTTGTAGTGAGGATGCCGACACTCTCCGTTTTCATACTCTCTCTGAATCAGGCGACGTTGAAACGCTTGAGAAGCTTGTCGATGATGCAGATTCTGACGAACCTGATGATGAGTCTGTGAGTGTGAGTTAATATATAAATGGATGATTTACATATATACCACTTTATTCCCATGTATTTACATATCCAACACCTGAACTTAAATT
>NEWO01001334.1:19551-52764 GCA_003013225.1 Phalaenopsis aphrodite | reverse complement strand
ATAACTAAATTGTAAGTCAAATGAATCAAAATCGCATTCTTGTGCTGAGATGAGGTAATTTCATATTTAATATTTTTAGATGAAGAATTGATTTGGGGCATTGTGTGATTTGGGTTGTAACCAACTAAAAATTTCTCATGCAAGACAATTTGTTATAGTTTATAATTAGATGTCACCTTCTAATTGCATTAGAATGATTGAAACTTGGGAACTGATATTAGAGATGAAAGAAAAAATGGGAAGGATGCCGCGAGGTTTATCTCAAATAAGGGAAGAAATATTACGTGCGGTATGGATTTAGTGGTATTGCAGTTGTATTGTAGTGATATTAAATATAATATTATTGCATTATCATCATAATATCATCAAATCAACACGTAATATTTCTTTTTCAAATAAAGAGGGGTATTCCAAAATTATGAAAACTCCTTTTTCAAGGATTAGTGGAGGCTGAGGAATGAGTAAAGCTAGCCAACCAAGCCCATCTAAGCCCCTAACACAAATCCATAAGGTAAGATTAATTACTTTAAGAACTAGTGCTTAGGAGAACCTAATCCGAAAGGCAGAGATACTTAGTTCACGACATCCAAAAGGTGTCGAATAATGTTAGCTCACTCATCATTCCTTTTTCCACCATTTATATTTACTTTTCAATATATCCACAGATCTTTAAAATACCCCAAAAAGCTCAACAAAGTTATGATACTTTTGCAAAGAAATGTAATCCCAAAATACCTTATTCTACGCAACATCAACTTTTTCTTTTCCCTTTCCTTTTAAAATGGTTATGCAAATCTAATGAGTTATAAAACTAAACAACATAAACAAATCTAATGCATAACTTGAATACGGAAGAAAGCAAAATAACATGTATGCTAGTCATGATTGTACGATCATAAAGTGAGTAAAGGTGATTTATTAAAATACTATACCATAAATGACATTCATAAAGAAAGTATTTGCACCAGAATGTAGCAATATACTTGCAAAAGTAATTTAAATGCTTTAAATCTCTTTTTTTAAGTAAATTATTATCTATTGTCTAGTATTTTGTCATAGAAAATGTGTCATAGAAAATGATATATCATCAAGTTTAATAGAATCTAGTTGAAACCCAATATTACTTATATGGATCTACTCTGATGATCTTTTTGCATTCGTAGGGAACCCATAGTTCCATTGGGTTCCCTTTTGCCCGCCTATGTAGGCAGGGCTGTCAAAATGGCTTCTTGCTTGCAAACAACTCATGTTAGAGCTGTTAAGTACTTGTATTTGTTCGTTTGCTAAACAAATGAGTGAAAAACAATCAATTTTTTTTGCACTCGATATATACATGAGCTGAATACAAACAAAGATGTGTTTGTTCGTGTTAGGCTCATTTTGGCTCGAAATATTTAAATTAATATATATATATATATATATATATATATATATATATAAATTTAGTTTACTACAAGGTTAGAAATATTTATAATCAATCAGAACTATTAATTAGAAAAATAGAATAAAAATATATTAAGTTATATTTAGATGAATATTTTAATATAAATAATTAGATTTAAATCTCACCCCTACCTTTAATATCCCACGGCTGTGTGATTAGGGCTGTCAAAACGTCTCATTATTCGTGAACAACTTGTGCTCAACTCGCTAAGCGAACAAGCCGAACACTAACAAATTTGTTACGCTCGATGTATAAATGAGTTGAGCATGAATAGTGGTATTTTTTAACGAACCGAACACGAGCTAAGCCTGGGCTTGCTCAAGGCTGGCCCGCTTACACCCGTAACGTAGGTATCGTGAACATATAACTACTAATCTATTCTCTCATAATATGAAATTTTTTAAACTTCACATATTTTCATAACTAAACATTTTAATAAACAAGTAATTCTTGCACAAATATGCTAAAGATTGCATATGCAAATGAATAGCTTACAAATATTAGATGTTTTCTTTTGATAGTATCACCAACTAATAAAATATTTATATAATCAAAATGCACTAATTAGTTGCGAGCTTATATAAAACTATTTTTTATGTGATTATTTTACTCATCAATAAGAGTATGAATATGTATTCTATAAGATAAAATGTTATGATGAATTCCAAACTAATTATACCATACACATTTATATACGTCGAAAAAATTAAGCATAGTTCATTTTTAATATCAGAAAGTATAAACCTTTCCCAACTAATGATTTATCTCATCAAAATAGGATTCCCCAAATCTTCTTTATTTCTTTTAATAACGTCAATATTATTTTATCTTGTACAAGCAGAATCCTAATTAGAAAACATTTTTGTTAAGAAAACCCCAAAATTTAACATTTAAATAATTAGTTTGATACGCCACCAACAAATTTTCATCATTCGGCAAAAATCTCGAGGCAATATTTTAAGCAAGAAATATTCAAATCTTGATAAAAAGTCATCCAGAGCTCCGATTTCAGTAAACTTATAGTCAAACTGACCGGCTCGATGAGAATGACCCATGATATCATGGTTAGTCCAATGCGAGTCAAATCAAGCCCAGATCAAATGGATAAATCATTCTTGGAAAATTTCCAGACACATTTGAAAGATCAAACAAATGTCGAATTCAGCGAGTTCATAGTCGAATTGAGCATCTCGACAAGACGAATCTAACGAGCCCAAGATTGCTCAATTCCAACATTGTTAAGGCATTCAAATGTCCATCAAATGCAATTCGATCAAGGGAAGCTTTTTGGATCGTCCGATCAAAATGGTTAATGTTCCTGCATTTATAAATAGAGCCCCTCCCCTCACATGAGGGGAGGAGGCTTGAGAGAGAACTTGAGGCTTTAAGAAGGAGCTTAAGTCCAACACCATCCCTACCACCGCTGACCTCCGTCGATTACCGCCGGCCGTCACAACTGTTGTCGACCACCGTTAACCAAAGTCATCAGTCGACGTTGTATCTTGAAAAATCTAGTAACCATTTCCCGTCTGTGGGACAAGGGATCTCTATAATCGATAACTTATAGTGGATTTTTTTAACTGGGCCAAGCCCCGTGGTTTTTTCCCTTTTACGAGTTTTCCACGTAAAAACTTCTAGTGTAATCACAGGTTGATTCCCTTTTATCTGAGTGTGCGTTGAATCATCTTGCAATGCTAAGACGATAATCCATTACTCTACCGCCGTGAATTTTCTAGCACGCATCAGTTTGACGTCGTCTATGGAAAAGTTTCAATCTATAACTAAAGTACTTACGCGGTTTACTACATGTCCATCAGACACTATATTTGTGACAACGGAGCATCCTACTCCAACACCCATCATTCCAGGGAGATGTCACAAAGCCAAGAGCGGCATGCTTCTTCATCTTCCTGCCCTAGAAGACACTCTCCTGTCAACGAAGGCATTTCGGGTCCTTCTGATAGAAGATCGAATGCCTAGAATGGAGGACTCTTAATTAGAGATCCTACAGCTCCTACGCGGGGCTCAACAGCGCTGCCTACACCATTGAATGAAATTAGTTTACCATTAACTCCGTGACCTACGAGAAACATACCGCTCGGAGAAACTCGTACTAGCCCAGCTCCTCAAGAAGGAACACTTCCCCTATCAAGTTATGATATTAAACTCTTAGAAACTGCAAGTTTCACTCATCCATCCCGTGTAACACACCCGACATCACCGCAACTTCTTGCCATTCCAAATGATGTTATTCATAATGGACTACAAGGCTTAGTCTAGGAAGAGTTCCCTTTAGAGATAAGGATCGCTTCTACACTCATCGTAACATACATGAATACTCTTCCTTAGTGGATGCAATCCTCCAATACTCCATCCCAACAGGATTCAAGCTTCCGAACATCGATACATATGAAGGGATAACCGACCCCTACGAGCATATTGATCATCATCGAACTATCATGCACATTCAACGTGCCTCTGATGCGCTTCTTTGTCAAGTGTTCCCGACCACTCTTAAAAGACATGCTTGAACCAGATTCTACTTTCTGTCAAGGGGCAATATAAACACCTTTAACGAGCTCAGCAGACTATTCACGAAGTAGTTCATCTCAAATCAAAGGATCATCAAGGATTCATCCATATCTCGAGAATTCATCAAAGGGAAGGAGAGTCCCTCAAGGACTACTTCCATAGATTCTCTGCTGAAGCCCATTAGATTCTGGGAGTAGACTTGGAGTTACTAAGAGGATTCTTCCTTATGGGGCTTTGTCTAGGACCCTTCTACCCATCATTGATGCGGGAAACAGTTCTTTCTTGTGCTGACCTTGTTCAACCTGTTGAGGCACAAATCTCTATAGATGAAGTCATCATTGCTCACAAGGAGCAGTTTGAGCGATTGAGGGGCAAGATCAAGAATAATGTCGGGCATACCAATCAAATCTCACAACAAAAAAGTTCAGAACACAGGGGAATCATGAGCAACAATCATAAAAATAATACAAGCTACTCAACACGTCACGTGTTAACATCTTAATGACAATCAAGGATGAAGAGACTCTCAAGTGGCCGAAGCCGTTAAGAAATCCAGATGGTGAAGATCAGTCTCAATATTGTCATTTCCACCGAGTAAAAAGACATTCAACAGAAAGATATTTTCAATTAAATGAAGAAATTGAACATCTAATACGCTAAGGTCACCTAGGTCGCTAATTATAAGAATAATGTGAGGGGAGCCAGAAGAGAATCGTTGGAGTTATCAAATGAGAAGTATAATTCCAACTCATCTTATATGAGTAAAAGAATGACTTATAAACTCTTAATTTTATTTTAGCAAAATTTTCATGTTGCATTAAAATGTCATTTCATTGAAATTTTCTTATTTTTTCATGAAAGATTTTTGTGTAGAAAGCCCCCTTAAGAATGAAAAGCTATCATGCCCAAGATGTACATCACTAGACTCCACGGGAAGATACGGTACTCCTAAAAGTGAAGCCCAAGATGCAAGACTCCACGGGAAGATACGGTACTCCTAAAAGTGAAGCCCAAGCGACAAGACTCAATGAGAAGCTACAATGCCTCTGGAAGACAAGCCCAAAAGACAAGTTTCGATGGGAAGCTAGTAGTGGACAGGGTCATCACTAGAAAGACTCCATGAGAGCCTCAGAACGCACAAGTACAATCAAAGAGCTCAGAAGGTTACAAGCCTCCGAAGGCACATGTACATCAAATACCTCAAAAGGCTAGAAACCTCAGAAGACATAGGTACATCAAAGACCTCAGAAGACACAAGTGCATAAAATTCCTCAGAAGGCTACGGGCCTTAGAAGAATTTTGCGCAATTAAGAAGCCAGAACAACTGTGGAAGCAACAAAGAAATACATTATTATCATCTACAATTGTCACATGAAATGGTTAAAAAGCCTGCAAATACCAACATATAAATATACAAGGGCTACAACAAATCAGTTCATCTTCAATTAGAGTTGGCGTTGCCTTCCTAAAATTTCAATACTTCTGATGATCGTTAAGGGGTTTCCAAATATCTCCACCACATAAGCATGAAAATCTTCCCCTGATGGCAAGACGAGTAAACTACATCATTTCTTCATCAGTTTCAGAACATGCAAGAGCGGCACAGAAATCTCCTCTAGAAAACGCGACGCTCCGCCGCAACACGTCGCGTCGCTGCGAATTCCCATCGTAACGCGTAGCCGCGATGCACCGTTGCAAAGCGTTGCGTCGCCGCGATGCCCCACCGCAACGCGCCAACGCAACGTTTCGCCACAACTCTTCTTCATAACATTTCGTTGCAACATTTCACTGAAACCCTTGGCCGAAACTCTTTTAAGGAACACTTCGCCGCAACGTTTCACCACAACCCTTCTATGCAACACTTCGCCGCAACGTTTTGCCGTTGCCGCAATGAGAAAGAAGTTCACGTTGTTTTTCTGCTTTCGCAAGACGGGGACGACTTTCTTCTTTTGGGAAATCCCAAATCACCTGCTAAGCAGAGATAATGACTCCACCGTTTTTCTCATCTCCTTGGCCTATTTATAGGCTAAAAAACTCCCTATATTTATAATAAAGTTAATTAGAATCATTAAAAGAAAATCACTTTTCATTAAAAAAACAACTCTTCATTAAAAAAAAATCAATTTTCAGTAAAAAAATAGCTATTCATTAAAAATAAACCCCTTTTCATTAAGAAAATGCTCTTTATTTTAAAAAAGTGCTTTTCATTAAATTAAAATAATAATAATAAATAAATAAAACAATGATTCATTATTAATAATAATAAAACTGATCAAAGTTTATGATTTTGAGAAATGTTTTACTCTTCAAATTCCTCTAATTTGGAAGCAAATGGGACATACCAACTAGGCTACAGTCTAATAAATATTAATATGTAGCTATATTTTATTTTTATTTAAATACTAATGGTAATAAACAACTATGAATATATTTGTACTCATGCCCAACAAAAATGAAAAAAACTCTGAATCTAGATATTTTCAAACAATGAAATTGGACTCGCCCGAAAATAGGAGGGCAACTGATACACCACTAACAAATTTTCATCATCCGACATGAATCTTGAGGCAATATTTTGAGAAAAAAAATATTCAAATCATGAAAAAAAGTCATCCAAAGTTCCGATTTCAGTAAGCTTATAGTCAAACTGGCTGGCTCGATGATAATGACCTAATGATATCAAGCTTAGTCCAATCTAAGTCAAATCAAGCCTAAATTAAGCGATTAAATCATTCTTGGAAGATTTTCAGACACATTTGAAAGATCAAATGATTGTCAAATTCAGCGAGTTCATAGTCGAATCGATCGTCTCGATAAGACGAATCCAATGAGCCCAAGAATGCTCAATTCCGACATTGTTAAGGCATTCAAATGTCCATCAAACGCCATCCGATTGAGGGAAGCTCTTAAAATCGTCCGATCAAAATGGTTCATATTCCTGCATTAACTGCACACAGATCACTATAAATAGAGCCCCACCCCTCACACGAGGGGAGGAGGCTTGAGAGAGAACTTGAGGCTTTGAGAACGAGCTTAAGTCCAACATCTTCCCTGCCACCGCTGACCTCCGTCGATTGACGCTGACCGTCATCAACTGCCGTCGACCACCTCTAACCAGAGTTGTCATTCAATGTTGTATCTTGGAATGTCTAGTAAGTCTTTCCAGTATGTGGGATAATGAGTCTCTGTAATCATCAATTTATAGTGAATTTTTTTAACTGGGTCAGACCCCGTAGTTTTTCCCCTTTCATGGGTTTTCCATGTAAAAAAAATTTGGTGTCATCACAGGTTGATTCCCTTTCATCTGAGTGTGTGATGAATCCTCGTGCAATGCTAAGACGATAATCCATTACTCTACTATCGCAAATTTTCTAGCACGCATCAAAGTTATTTTTCATATTGTATATGTTTTTCTTCCTTCTCTTCTTCTCCTTCTTCTCCTCCTCCTCTTCTTCTTCCTTCTCCCTTTTATTCTATTCTTCTATTCCTTCCCTCATTTTCTCATATTTCCCCCTACAAGAAAAATGAAGGGTTGCAGGGCTTAGAAGAAAGAGAAAGAATAAAATAGAGGAGAGAGTGTGGAAAAAGATAAGCTCAAGCTTTTATTTATTCTTTATATTTTGTTTCATTATTCATATACTTAAGTGTCTGTATATATAGACATTGAGATGATAAAGAGTTAAATAAGCCTAAGATTAAAGAAAAAATTAAACAACATAGAAATAAAATGAATATAAATGTCTTGCAAAATTCTAATCGACCAACCGACACAACTCAGGGAGAGGAGGCGGACGCGATACTCAGAGAGAAGGACAGGAGGCAAGAAACTTAATCGGAGCAAGAGATCTTAGAAGACCGAAGGATCTCCGTTTAGCCCCTTCAAGATGACAATCGGGCTCTGTGATCGTCAGCTTGTTAAAGTATTGATGGTTGGCGATTAGCTTTGGTTTGGTAAATATGTTGGCTTTTTGCTTTTTAGTCATTATGTGCTTGAGGATAATGCGTTGTAACTTCAGATGGTCCCTTGTGTAGTGGTAATCCATTTCAATATGCTTTGTCCTTCCGTATAAAATAGTGTTATGAACTAAAGCTATGGCCGACGTGCTAACACTATATATTGTAGTGGGAAGTAATTTTTTATTTGTTACTTCCTGTATTAGTTATGTGAGCCAAAGTATTTCTACAGTTAACAATAAATAAGTTATTTATGTACTAGTTATTTGAGCCAAATTAAATAAAAAATTAACAAATTAAATAAGTTAGTTAACACTTTAAATAATAAATTAACATATTAAATAATAAATTAACAAACAAAATAACCCTTTTAAAAAATTAATTAACACATTAAAATAATAACTTAAATCATTTAATCTTCTAATCATTCAAATGTCCTCTTAATCACTTAACCCATGTCAAACCCATTGATCTTAGCCTACCTGAAATTTTTAATAATAAAATAATAAAATAATGATAATAGAGAGAGTGAAATATGTTCAAGTACAAGTATAAATAAATGCTTATGTGAATATGTGTGAATTTGTGTGTAAATGTAATTATATATATGTATAATTAAAAAAATGTATGTAAGTGCTAAAGTGCTTATGTATATAAATATGCTTATGTATATAAATATGTGAATGCACAAATACCTAAATATTTTTAATATGAATAGTGTATGTGTATGTTATTATATATGCATATGCATATGTGTGCTATTAAATATACATATATTTATGTATGTGTGTGTGTGTGTGTGTGTATGTGTTTTAGAAATTTGTTGGTAATTTTATTGCAACAAAAAAGTCGATTACAAGTTTAGGTAACCAAAACCCTCTAGAAAAAGAAAAACTACATTACACACTCATAAGGTTCTACCAAACCAAAGTACAACTCTACAAAAAAAATGAGCTCCAAAATATAGAAACCAAAAAACAAATCCAAAAAATATACAAGTATCCGCAAAATAAAAACAACTTCTAATGAAGAAGTGTATTATAGAACTTATTTGAATGAACTGTCCAGATTAAAGACATAGTTGTGAAATATTTCTGCCAATCCTCGCAAGTAATCAAAGCCACATCTATTCACTAAAGTACTAATAAAAGAAAAATAACATATAATTGAAAAAAATGCGAGCAAATGATATCCTTGAATTTTCATCTTTGTCGCATTATCCCAAGTGCTACCGAGAAAAAAAAACAACTGTAAAAAGACCTGTTGCCATACCACAAGCCCTTCAATCTCATACAGAACAATCATTGCACTTCCAAAAAATTCCACCTTTAAAATTTCAGCCTCAAACTACACAGTTTTTCTAGTAAGGAAGTCATCCCAGCAAGCCAGCTGAGGTAACCCACCATATACCAAATTATTATCACACTTACCTGATAGATCCTTATCAACAACGCTCTAAATTGCACAATTAAACCCTTCAATAAGTGATGTTTATATTGTCACCATGTAACAAGATTCTTAAAGCATGAAGAGGGAGCACATATGTTATCCTCACATCCACATTTGCACCCCTTTTTTGCTAGCCATTTAGCTACACCATAATTGTCTCTTATTATGTATCTCTACAGTACTTTGAGATTGTGAGTAAGGATGAGGATACAGTTGATGTTCAAAGCAACATACTAAGGGGTGGGTTTGACACCGTTTAAAATATTGGTTTGCTATAAAGTGTCTGACTCCACATTAATGAATTCAAATTTTAAGCTTACCACTGCCTTAAACACCAATAAGATGGCCCAGACTTCCAATTCTAAAGCACAATTGCTAAACATGGGGCAATAAAAAAACATAAAATTTTACCAGTATGATCTCTGAAAATACCTTCCGCACCCGCTTTCTCATTTAACCATTTTCCATCAGTGTTCACCTTTATCCATGGGTTGCATGGTTTCCTTCATATGATTTGCCTTAAACCTTTTTCATTCTTCCACGTAATTTCCTCCTATAAAACAACTAAAACCTGTAATAAAATTGGCTTCCATCTTACCATAATTCACTATTTATATATGTATAGTAGCTACACATTCCTTCTTAATTATCACCTCTTCATGATTTTTGGAGTTATTGACCCAACCCGCAATTGCACAAATATTTATGCTCATTAATATGTCAAAAACTTGACCCCAAATGATATTTAGTGGCTAGTGAGAATAATTTAATATGATTAAGATTAAAGAAATAGTTTTCTCACTAGGGATACTACGCAAGTATACTTATTGTTGCAAGTAATATAAAGTTTTCTTTAAAAATTTCAGTTTTGATCCACAAGGAAGCTGAAAATAAGAAAACAATAAAGTGAAATATAATAATTTTGACTTTAAGAAAACTTTACTTAAGACTGCAACAACTATCTAAAAATTAAAATTAAGTTTACTAAATTCTATATTATGCAAGAAAAAGTAAATGTAATGTCTTTGACAATATATAAAAAGAGACCTTCTCCTTGTCAATAATTCATAATCAGTGTAGAATTTCAATTTTATTTAGAAACTTTAATTTTTTATCATAAAAAATAGGAGCATACATATTCCTTACTTCTTTCAAAATGTGCAAAGAACATTAACTAATCTAAAGTTGGTGACGCCATGTATAGTACTGATGGGTTGTTTATAGTCTCTCATTCTTAGATTACCCATTGTGCCCCTCTATAGAACTTTCCAGTGACTCTTATTTCCAACCTCTAGACTAAATTGATAAATCTAGTCTGTCACTCTAGAAACATCAATTTTACGCCCATCAAATTTTTTCTCCCTATCTATTTGCACCCTCCTTTAGGTGATCCGACCGCTCTTTTCAAGGTAGAATGTGATACTTACAAGTCAAGAAATATTATCCCTTTTGGGTCCATAAGTTTCTCAACAGGTTTTAACAATACAAGTGACCAATTTGTAAAGTAAATGAAAGATCGATAAAGATATCATCACAATTTTTAGGAATAAAAGAAGTTGTAAAAAAATTCAAAATCACTTACTTAATTACTTCATATTGCAACGAAAATGAAAGAAAACTACTTACAAAGCATGGGGATAACAAAATAAATCATATTTATAAAACTCCAATCCAAAGTAAAAAACTTAAAGACAAAGATGTAAATACTTATCTGGAATATTACCCCAAGCACTCCTTTTAAGTTCTCTAACTTCTTTGACTCCAAAAGCACTTACAAAACTAAAAAACTCTAGAAATAACAAAGACTCACAAAGAAAACTTCTCACACACTTAATACACTTACACACTATGAGACTCTATAGATCCGACCCCATCTAGCCACTTGAAATTAATCCATATTTATTGCTTCAGACATCTCTTCAAATTTTGGCCTCATTCAATGAATCTTGTAAAAAATAACCGTGGTGCCTAGGTGCCAACCAATTTCTGCATTTGGTGCCTAGGTGCCAGCCAATTTCTGCATCTGACGCCTAGGAGCCAGTTTGGCTGGTTTGGTAATTTTCTTTAATTTAGCCCATTTTGCTCCTTTTTGATGTATTTTTGCTCCTTTTTACTCTTAAACTCATTTTCTTGCACCTGCAACCAAAAATATAAAAATACATTTCATTAAAACATAATATCCTAAAAAATTGAGCATAAAATGTACATAAAAAATAAGTAATTTT
Source organism: Phalaenopsis aphrodite (assembly GCA_003013225.1). Classification (NCBI taxonomy): domain Eukaryota; kingdom Viridiplantae; phylum Streptophyta; class Magnoliopsida; order Asparagales; family Orchidaceae; genus Phalaenopsis; species Phalaenopsis aphrodite. The sequence continues at coordinate 41,160 of NEWO01001334.1, read as the reverse complement.
AAGATGAATTTTTACTTGAAGAATTCTATAATTTTTATTTTATAAATGCAATAGTGAAACTTTTGAAGGATTTTTAATAATATAGGTTAAAATTAGAATGTAAGAACATTTAGAAGTCAAGTTTAAGAATTCTGATTTTCTATTTATTTCAAGAATAATTGTAACTTGTCATAATGAAGATACTTAGAAAAAGTACATGAAAAAGAATATCACAAGAACTTTACTAGTAATGATGCTAATACTTCATAAATAAGCTTAGAAATATAATTGAGTCACTTTCCTTAAGATGTCTTGAGTGAAGCCAATTTTTGATTAGGCATCTTCTCAACTTCTCCTCACAAGTATTTTCTTTTTCTTTTATTTTTTTCTTTTTATTTTCTTTTAGGATCATTTTAAATCCTTTCTTTCTTCTCTTTCTTTTTTTTTCTCTTATGTCATGTGAGTTTTACTATATGTGGATAACTTTTATTGATTTTGAACTCCGCCATGCTCTTCTTAAAGTTAAAAACTTTTCATATTTCCTTGATTAAATGTGTATTAGACTTGAAAAAGATTTTTCATGAAGTCTCAATTCTTTCTTTTCAAATAAAAATCCAAGATCTTTAACATTCATAAAAAATCAATTTCTTTTATTTTAAATAGTAAAAGAAAAATTTTATACTATTATACTAAATATCTCAAATCCAGAATTAATCTTATTATTAAAAAATTTTACTTAAGTTTACTAAATTATTCATAAAATAAAAAATTAGTTATTTCAAGCATTCTCAACATACAATTGGTTATATTAAAAAAAATTTGGAAATATATTTTACTAAGGAAAAATAAGGTTTAGTTTTAAAAATTTTCTCCCTTCCCTCAAAATTAAATTTTAAATTAGTTTAAGACAATTAAGTTTATAATAAGCACGAAGAAAGAGAATAATTTAAAATTCCTAAGAAGGAGAATAGCACATGTGCAATTAATAAAAATAAGTGTTGAGCAGTAGACAATTTAAATTAAAAACATATATATCATGAAAATTTGCAATGTAAAATACTACTCTAACACATATCCAGTTCTAAGTAAAAGACTTACAAAAGTAGTAGTGAAAATAAAAGTACAGAGCAACACAACATACATAAATAGTCCAACATGAGAAAGATCTAAAAATCATAACTACTACAGATATAAATTAAAGTCTAATCCTCTTCCTCCTCCTCATCATCAGAATCAAAGGGAATATCTCCATCTATTGATCTTGGGCCTTCAAAAGGTGTAAATTGAGGGCATGTGGGAAATTCAACTGCATGGTCTCCCTTCATGAATTTAACAAATGCCTTCTCATAATCAGTATCGTAGTCACTCATTCTTTTAGCAAAATCAGCCATATGATCAAATTTATTTTCCATATCCTTTGGTGTTTCAAATATCTCTCACTCAACGCATCTCAGAATCTTGATGGAGGCTCAGTAGCAGTGGAAGTAGAAGGTCTAAATGAAGAAGGCCTAGAAGTAGAAGCATAAGGTTTGCCTTGAACTCTATCTCTATGTCGTCCATACACATCAACATTAACCTTCCCAATTGGCTTAAGTGGCTTCAACTGCTCTTCCAAAAGTTCAAAATTTACTCCAGAGTCTTTGCAAAGAGTAATTATTAGAGATGGACATCTAATACCTGAAGTAAAACTAGCTCTCACAGAAGAACTAATAGCGTCATAAATAAAAGAGCCCACATCTATAGGTATCCTCTCTTGAATGAAATAATTTAGAATGGTTCTTTCACTAGTCACTTCACTTAAATGATTTGAAGGAAGAAGATGAGTAGAAATAAAATAATGTCATGCCTTTGAAGTGACATTGAGCTTGGAAGAAGAAAAATTTATCTTACGATAATTTCAAATCTTCAAGGCTCCACGCCCATCAGTAAAATATGCCACGATCTGATCTAACTCTTCCTCAGACAGAATGAACTCTAAATAAAAAAAAATCAATCGTAGGTGGCAGACCATATATAACATTAATCCTCTCAGCAGTAAACTCTACTACTCTTTCTCAAATAAACACCTTGTCATCATCTACTTCAGGTATGTTTGCATGAAATTCTCGAACCAAAGCGATGACAAAAAAGATAGTAAAATAGCAGAGACTTTCCCATTGACATGTCATAATAACATTCTCTATAGCTCCAACAGGACTATAAAAACTTCGCTCAACAATAAACCTTATAGAAGAAGCAAACTCGTTGTAACAAATTTGAGCTTTAATATTAGCAAATTTGGCACTATCTAAAGTTTCCTTCCCCTTTCCTCGGTTTGTCTTAGGAGCCATCTAAAAATTTGAAGAAAATTTTGAACAAATTTCAAAATTAAGATAATAGGCTTCCTACAAGCTTTTTCAAGCTAACAAAGCTAAGATCCATGGATTTTTCACCACTAAATCAAATATTTTAACATATTTTCGGTCTCCACTTAATGTATGAAAAATCCATGGTGAAATCGCTAAATAACTATGCTAAAATGTAAATCTAACCTCGAGAAGATGAAATATGGTGTTTTCGAAACTTGAAGATTGGAGCTCTAATAAGCACCCTAGGACTGATTTTTTGCGAAAAAGAGGAAGACAGAGGAATGGGGCATCAACAATGGCCTTAGTTCAATTTAATAGGAAAAAAAATTGAGTTTTGGTCGGTTCAATTGAACAGGTGGCTATGTGGATGGTCTGGTGCATAGGCATCAAACCCAAAATTTTTCTTTATTTGGGTTTTGAGTATATCACTGCAAGACTAAGCCTTTTAAATCAAAATTTCTCACTAATTTAACATCACACCTCATGTTTATTATTTCCCCAACGTCTTCTATCTTCCAAGTTTTAATTCAAAATTAATTCCAACATTCTGACACAAGGTCGATCCCGAAACTGCTTATATGCAATAACATAATAATAATTCTGATTATGTTTTTCACTTATATTTTCTTATTTTGCAATAAAACAAAAAACTTGATCTTGAAGAAAAATAAGAATTTAACTTTTAATTTATATATATTAAGATACTACGCAAGTATACGTATCATTATCAAGTAATATAAGACTTTTTGATTAAGACATAAATATCGAACCCACAGGGAAGATATGTAATACGCACTTTTTGGAAAACTTTCTATTTTTAAAAAGATAATTATTTAAACTAAAGACATTTTTGCAGTAAAGAAAGTTTAAATATTTTTACTAATTTTAATATTTTGACAAAAACGAAACAAACTTAAAAAGATAACTTGAGTTTTTGTTGAAGAAAAACACCAAATATGAAAATATCTTTCTCCTTATCATAAATCAGTAATAAATATAAGAATTATGTTGTGGAAGTATGCATATTGTGTTGTGCCAAATAGGAGCAATAACATTCTTTACCCTTACTAGAGATGCTATAAAGAACATTAGCTAATTTAAAGTTTGAATAGTTCTGAGGACCGGCTAGGCAGGGAAGATACTAGCTCTCACTCTAGAGTTCCCTCGATTCCCTCCACCTAAGGGCTAACATCTCGTATCAGAACCTAAAACAATAAACCAAGTTGGGGGCTTTAACCTGTCCCTTTAAAGTCCTTTAACTCTACACCCTTCAATGAATATTTCCCTATTTATTTGCACTCAATCATATGAACTACATTCTCATTCATACAACCTCATGTGATTATTTCCAATTGTTGACTGAGACAATACCAGCCCGGTTCTTACATGTTCTCACAACAAATTTTAACATCTGGATTGGTCAAATCAAGAAGTAAATGAAGTACATGGATTTAAATCATCACAACTTCTTCCAATATTAAAGATCAATAATCTCCACAACTTTCATCCAACGCATAATTACTTATCATTTTAAGAAGAAAGATAAAGAAAACTACTCATAATCCATGGAAAAAAACAAAACAACACTTTAGTTTAAAAGTGAAAATCATTGTCAGACCAACAACAAGTTTCAATTAAACCAAAAGTAGTCTAAAACAAATGATAAAAACTTATCTCAGGTCCTCCACCAAACTCTTGAAGTTCTTTTGAATCTGTTCTCTTTTACAACACTCTCAAGATAAAACTAAAATAAAAAGGATAATTATGCGGTGCCTGAAAATTTCCCCAACTAACTCCCCAATTTTATAACTTTCAAAACTTTTCTAGTACTTTCAGGACCCCTTTCGAAGTCTCAATCTTCTTTCTTTTATAATTCTCCAAAAGGTGTCTTGGTATCTCTTCAAAATGTGTCTTGATTTGATGTATTTCCCCAAGAGATGCATCCTTTCACAATAATTTTCGTCCATGGTGGTTGTAACCACCTATTAAGCTAATGGATGTCTCAAAAACCTCTTCAAACATCATAAAAACTGAATTTACTCATCCAAAAATTGCCACTAGCACTTAAACATGGGACCTTTGAGGCTTAAGCGCAGCCTTCTTTGTTCAACCGGCGTTTAGGCGCCAAAACACTTTTGCACATTTTTCACCTACTTGCTCCAAATTTGATCCTTTTTCACTCCTTGAAGCATTTTTCAACTTTTAACCTGTACGTAAAAGAAAAACACAAAAATAACTTCCATTAAAGCGCAATATCTCAAAAATAGGTATAAAAATGTGTCAAAAAATACTATATATTTTAGGCGTATCAAAATCTCCCAAACATAAAATGTTACCTGTTCTCAAGTGACACTTCAATCTTTAAAAACTAAATATGTATGATATGTATACAATTTTCTTTAGGAGTTACTAAAATTTAGATTTAGAAATATAGTTGTCCAATTTAGAAAAAATATTCAGAAAATGAGACCAACTTAAAGTTTATAAATTTTTAATGTTAAGAAAGATGAAAATTTGAGTTCCTATCTAATTCAGAATTATTGTAAGTCTTCCGAATTTAGAATTTAGTTCTTTTATTATCTCCACTTATAAATTTTTATTAAGAATAATTTTACATACTGTATTATTTCTATAAGCTTAAAATTTTCTCAAGTCTTATACTTTAAAAAGATCAAATGTAGAACCAATTTTTGATTAAGCATTAATCCTCAAACTTCTCCTCCCTCACTTTTTCTTTTTCTTTTTTTTCTTTTTCTTTTCCTTTTTCTTTTCTTTTTCTTTTTTTTTAGGCAAGGATTACTATATCTGGATACGCCTTAAATAATTTCGAATTCTACTTTTCCTTTCCTAAAGCAAAGTCTTGATACAAAACTTTTACTTATAAATATATTAATAGCTTTGAAAATTATTTTTAATAAAAAAATTTTAAGTATTAAAAATAGAAGTCTAAATTTCTAAAATTTTTAAAAATACAATGTTTCTTAGTAAAGATAGTTACTTATATTAATCATTTTCTACACTAAAAAATTTTAACTTAAAGTTTTTCTTTATTACTCAAAATTTCAACTAAATTCACTTGCTCATTTCTAAAATCAAATTTTACTTCCCTAATATAACTTCATATAAATGATCAATTTTTTTTTCAAATCAAATTCACTTGTAGTTCCTTTGAGAACAAATAAAATTAAAGTTTTGAAAATATTTTTCCTCCACCCCCCAAACTTAAATTTTTAACAGATTAATCAGTTTAGCACCAATATATATAAGCATGAATGAAAATTTAAATAACTGCTAACAGGAATTTTAATACCCTAATGATATAAGTATAAAACTAAAAATAGTAGTAAAATTAATTTTGATCAAATTTTCTAATATTTTCATTTCAATTCAACATGTAGAGATTCAATAGACTTCTAAATAGTGGGTATAAACATAAAAGAAAACTAAAACACTAACTTCACTTCACAATCTCAACATAAAAACAAACTCACAAACATGATAAAAGAAAAAGACAGGATAGCAATTTCTGAAATTTAATATTTAAGACTCATCTTTTCAAAAGATAGAATTAAGTTAAGTTCTAAACTAACTAAATCACAAAACTCACAACAGTTACGACCCTAGAATTTTAAAACAAACTACTAACTAACACAAACATCACAATAACAATAAAAAACAAAATTCCAACACACAATACATAGTACATATCATCACAAAGATGCAAATGTAGCAGTACCACACCATATAGTCCACAACATAAAAATAAACAACACATCACAAATCTTAAGTCCAAAGCACATAGTATAACACATATTACAAAAATAAAAATCTCTCAATTCTAATCCTCATCTTTGAATCACTGCTATACCACTTTTTTGCAGGCTCATAATCAAGATATCGAGGATATGGAGGAAATTGTACTCCTGGGTCACCCCTAATTAGGCTCTCTAGAGATGAGTCGAATTTCTCTTCATAATCACTCTTTCTTCTACTATACCTATCAGCATGCTTTGCAAAATGCTCTAAATTCTGAACTTTATCAGTGGTAAAATTAATGTGATCCATCATCCTCTACAATAATTGATCTTGGGTCTCAGTAGACTCACCTCTAGATGTAGAAGCACGTGTGGTAGATGGTCTAGATGTAGAAGCAGCAGAGGTAGAAGAAACAAATGTCTCCATTCCATAACTCCTAGAAAATCCTCCTCTCCAGCCAAAAATAGAATGCTCAGATTAAGTCTTCACATTCACCTTAGTGACAGGCTTTAGAGGTAACGACATGTTCTCCCAGCTATCATATTTAACTCCAGCCTGCTCACACAAAGAAAAGATCAAGGAAACAAATCCCAAACCTGCAGTAGTAACGACAGTGGCAAATACAATAACTTAAAGTTTAAATAAGATTTTCCAAAAATAGATTAAATCAATAGATTCTTTAAAATTTTCACTTCACTTCCCCGGTAGCGGCGCCAAAAAGTTGATCCCGAAACAGCTTATATGCAACAATATAACAATAATTCTGATTATATTTTTCACTTATATTTCCTTCTTTCACAGCAAAACCAAAAACTTGATCCTAAAAAAAAATATGAATTTAACTTTTAATTTATTTATATTGGGATACTACGCAAGTATATGTATCGTTATCAGTAATATAAGACTTTTGACTAAGACCCAAATATCGAACCCATAGGGAAGATATGCAATATGCATTTTTTAGAAAACTTTCTATTTTTAAAAAGACAATTATTTAAACTAAAGATGTTTCCACAGTAAATAATGTTTAAATATTTTTGGTAATTTTAATATTCTGACAAAAATAGAGCAATCTTAAAGATAACTTGAGTTTTTATAGCAGAAAACACTAAATATGAAAATATCTTTCTCCTTATCATGAATTAATAATAAGAATAGGGATTATGTTGTGAAAGTATGCATATTGTGTTGTGCCAAAGAGGAGCAATAATATTCTTTACCCTTACTAGAGATGCTATAAAGAACATTGGCTAATTTAAAGTTTGAATAGTTCTGGAGACCGGCTAGGCATGGAAGTTACTAGCTCTCACTTTAGAGTTCCCTCGATTCCTTCCACCTTGAGGCTAACATCTCGTATCAGAACCTAAAACAATAAACTATGTTGGGGGCTTTAACCTGTCACTTTAAAGTCCTCTAACTCAACACCCTTCAATGAATATTTCCCTATTTATTTGCACTCAATCATATGAACTACATTCTCATTCATATAACCTCATGTGATTCTTTCCAATTGTTGACTGAGACAATACCAGCCCAGTTCTTACATGTTCTCACAAAAAATTTTAACATCTGGATTGATCAAATCAAGAAGTAAATGAAGTACATAAATTTAAATCATCACAACTTCTTCCAACATTAAAGATCAATACTCTCTACAACTTCCATCCAACACTTAATTACTTATCATTTTAAGAAGAAAGATAAAGAAAACTACTCATAATCCATGGAGAAAAAAAAACTACACTTTAGTTTAAAAGTAGAAATTATTGTCAAACCAACAACAAGTCTCAATTAAAACAAAAAATAGTCTAAAAAATGATAAAAAATTATCTCAATTCCTCCACCAAACTCTTGAATTTCCTTTGAATCTTGTTTCTTTTACAAAACTCCCAATAAAAAACAAAAATAAAAATGATAAATATGTGGTGCATGAAAATCTCTCCAACTAACTCCCCAATTTTAGAACTTTCAAAACTTTCGCAGTACTTTCAGGACCCGTTTCAAAGTCTCGATCATCCTTCTTTTATAGTTCTTCAAAAAGTGCCTTGGTATCTCTTCAAAATGTGTATTTATTCGATGTATTTCCTCAAGAGATGCATCGTTTCACAATAATTTTTGTCCATGGTGGTTGTAACCACCTATTAAGCCAATAGGTGCCTCAAAAACCTCTTCAAAATTCACAAAAACTTAATTTACTCATCCAATAACTGCCTTGACACTTAAGCGTGGGGCCTCTGGCACTTAGGTGCGGCCTTCTTTGTTTAACTAACGCTTAAGTGTCGGATCTGGCGCTTAGGCGCCAAAACACTTTTGCACATTTTTCACCTATTTGCTCTAAATTTGATCCTTTTTTACTCCTTTAAGCATTTTTCACCTTTTTACCTGCACCTGAAAGAAAAACACAAAAATTCCTTCCATTAAAGGACAATATCTCAAAAATAGGTATTAAAATGTGTCTAAAAACACTAAATATTTTAGGCATATCAAGGGTTTACACAAACATAACTTTCATTAATAAGCTTTCAAACAACAGTACAACATCACACACAAACACAATTAAGCAAACCAACAAAAATAAACTAACACATAATCAACAACATGTAACACACATAACACATCCTTTACTAAAGTAAACACAAACATGAAACACAAACACTAGAATCATATTCTAGGAATCAATCATTGTTGATCTCATTCTCTTCACCCCTTTCACATGCTAAATATATGCAATCAAATGTGTAGAAGACAAGGGAACGAGGAAATACCATAGCCTTCTTTTCATCAATACATTTGTTCTTACCATCCATGGCTACCTGGCAATTTTGATAATTAGCCAAGTGGTCATATTGAAGTTTCATCTGCCACTCGAAGTGCTCGTACTAGTGATACATCTCATGCAACTTGTTGTGTAGATGGGAAAGCTCCTCTTTAATATTCCCCAACTTGTTATTCACCTTCTACAAACTAAGTGTCAAGAACCCATTGAAATAGGTTTGGGCATCATTATGCATAAGCTTATTTTCAATGGAATTTCCATTCTCTCTATTCTCCATGGAAGCAAGTAAGATCACAAAACCTTTCTAAACTCTTTTCTCAGGTCAAAATTTTGAAGATTTGAAGAATATGGATTAAGGCTAGGCAGTTTTATAGAGAATACATGGAGAAAAACTACTTTGAGGTGGTTTCCCATGTTCAAAAACTGTGGCACTTATGTGCCAGCTTCAAAGGACTATGGCGCTTAGGCGCCAATTGTTGGCGCCTTGGCGCTAGTATCCTAGTGAACACTTATTCACCTAATGTCAAATTTCTTCAATTTTCAATCATGTTTAATACCTTAAATAGTGTTAAAAAGTGCTACAAAAGCAAAGGATAGTCACGATAATACAACAATTTCACGTAAATCAAATCACACAGATAACTATGGGTTGCCTCCCACGAATCGCTTGGTTTAACGTCGTCAGCCCATCATATCCAAATGTTTTACTCATATAGACCCAACATGAAAATTCTTTATAATATAGCTTGTTTTCTCTAGTGTAAGGCTTCAAACTATGTTCATTTACTTTAATTATACATTTAATTTTCTGATTTTTAGTCTCCACAGCCTCATAAGAATAAAATTTTTCCACAATAAATGACACCATCCACTTGGACTTAAGTTTTCCGGGAAATAATTTCAATCGTGTATTGTAAAATAAAACTTCTTGTTAATGCTAAAAATACTTCCTTAAAATACTTTGATCGTACCAAAATTTCATCTTTTCTTTAAAAATTTATGTATTTTTGTAATATTCATTCCTAATTTCCTCGAGCTCATTTAATTGCAATAATCATTTTTCTCCAGCATCCTTTAATTATAATTAAATTCTTTTATTGCCCAATAAGCTTTATGCTCTAACTCAACTGGTAAATGACAAGCTGTTCAAAATATGAGCCTATAAGGAGACAATCCTATATGAGATTTATAAGCAGTCCTATAAGCTCTTAAGATAGAATCAAGTCTATGAGACCAATAAATTCTTTTTGGATATATAGTTTTCTCCAGAATTCTTTTAATTTCAAAATTTGATACTTTTGCTAATCCACTAGTCTAAGGGTGATAAACTGTGACAGTTCAATGTTTAATGCCATATTTTCTAAGTAATGTGTCAATTATAAAATTCTTAAAATAACTTTCCCCATCAGTAATGATCACTCTTGGCATTCCAAATCTAGTAAAAATATTTTTTTAAAAAAAGTTTGAAAAACTCAAAGCATCAAAATGAGGCAAGGCTATCACTTCAATCCATTTAGACACATAATCCATACTAATAAGATATATATATATCTTTTTTGAAGATGGTATAAATGGTCCCATAAAATCTAAACCTTGTGCATTAAAAAAATTAACTTCTAAAGTAAAATTTAGGGGAATTTCATCTCTTTTAGAAATATTTCCTACTCTCTAACATTGATCCCAAGGTTTCATATAATTATTAAAATCCTTAAACAATTTAGGCCAATAAAATCCAGAGTGTAAAATTTTATATGCAGTCTTATCTATTCCAAAGTGTCACCCAAATTCAAATTTATGACATTTTTGTATAATTTCGAGTCATTAATTGGTACACATCTTCAAAAGACTGAATCACAACATCTTTTATCCTAAAAGTAAAAGCTTACATAATACAATATTTTTTTTTTCTAGTGTCTTGTTAGTTCATATGGTAGAATATTACTAGGTAGTTAGCTAAATCTATATACCACGATATATGCCACTCAGTAAAAGCATAAAGTTGTTCATCAGGGAAATTCTCATTTATGTTTTCCTCATTATTGTTTTCTTTTCCATGTTCAAGTCTTGATAGATGATAAAAAATTTGATTATCAGCTTATTTCCATTCCACCATCTCAAAACCAAATTCTTGCAAAGATTAGACCCATCTGATTAATCTTGGTTTCACATCTTTTTTTGACGTAAGATATTTAATAGCTGAAAGACTAGTATGTGACACCGAATTTATATATGCTTAAAAATATAAGTATTTAATATCATTGCTAAAAGATTTAATTCCTCAGCAAAAACACCAAAACTTGACAATGGTTATAGATTTGATAAAGATGTATATATAAAATATTCGATAATGGTAAAGTCACACTTATCAATGAAAGTATATGTATCGCTCAAATAATATAGGGCTCTAATGGAGTCCTAGATATCGATCCCACATGGAGTAATATTAAAAGCTACGAACTATGACTTTAGAAAAACAATCTTAATCGCAACAATAGAATTCAAATTGCTTATCTATCACTAATAGACAATTGAAATAAATATGTAATTTTAATAACTCTTAAATAACTAATTATACTAATAAAGGTTTTAATGTGATATTCAATATATAAGAAAGCATCTTTCTCCTTGTCAAGAAATTATAGTGAATGGATAAAGTGAATCAGTTCAAATTGTGTTGTGCCAAATAGGAGCATACCTATTCTTTACCCTTTGGTCTAGACATAAATAACATTGACTAATCCTACACTTGTTTACTGAATCTGCGACTAGGCTGGGAGGATACCGGCTCTCACTTCGGAGCTCCCACGTTTCCCTCGCCTGAGAGCTAACATCTACACTTCAGCACCCAAACGGTAGGACCAAATCGGGGATTTTAGTCTGTCACTCTAAAATCTCCAATTCTACGCTCGATTATTTTATTTTCCCATTTATTTGCACCCAATTTCCAAGGGTTTTAACCTCCCTGAATCTTGGATGTAATCTTCACTTTAATTGTAAAACTCAACATATTTTAACAAATTAATTGACCAGATTGAAAGTAAATTAAGATTGAAGTGAAAAGATCATCACAATTTCTTTAAAATTTTTACGGCTCAACTAATTCAAATAATCATTTCAAAAATCTTAAGACAAGGAGAAAGACAGAGAAAACTACTCAGAACTCATGGGGAAGATACGACAAAACTCAGAATTTATATAAATGCAATGTCATACTACTACAACAAGTAAATAACACTTATCTCTAATTTCTCCCCAAGAAACTCCTCGAAGTTCCTCTGAATCTCTTCCTTTCTTTACAGCACACAAAATTCTTCTTCAAAGAGGCAAGGAGGAAGAAATCTCTCACTTTCCCTCCGCTCTTACAATCTCTTCAAGAATTCCTCACAATTAGACACTCTAGTAAACTCTCTACACACTAATGGAACCTTTCTAACCTCCAAGACCTCTAGAGCCTCCTCCATTTTCGACCAAAATCTTCTTTTAAAGTTGTGGATGAGTTTTCACAAGAGCTACTTAAGCATCCCTTCAAAATTTGTCCTCATCCAATGCATTGTTGAACATAATTGCCAATCTTGCCGTCGACGAGGGTGCCGTCAGCGGGCTTTCTAAATTATTAAATTTGGAGTCTCAAAAAATTCTCGTCGTCAATGCCGTTGGGCTCGCCGTCGGCGCCGTAGTTCAAATCTTCACATTTTGGTCATTTTTGCTCCAAATTTGCTCCTTTTTGCAACTTTTTGCTCCAATGACCCTAATTCATCATTCCTGCAACAAAACATCAAAAATACCTTTTTTTAAAGTGCAACATCATAAAAAATAGTATAATATAGGCATGAAAATCTCAACATATTTTTTTTTGGTCAAAATCCCCCAAACTTAACTATTACTTGTCCTCAAGTAATTTTAGTACTATGTAAAGGTTATGATCTATTGTAGTAAAATTTTAATTCAGAAATACTATAAGTTTGATCTAAGTAAATACCATAGTGTGATTTTCAAAAAAAATTCAAGTAATTAATTTAACTCTGTAGCTACAAGATTATCTAGTCATCAAGGTTAAGAGTTCTAGTCTTTTGTTCACTTCAAGAATGACTATATGTTGTAATATTAAGTCACTTAGAATATTCAAATGATAGGAACTTCATGAGAACACTACTAGTAAAAGATCTACTCTGTAATATAACCTCAAGAATGCATTTAAGTTTTCCCTTTAGGTAGGCCCAGTGAAGCCAATTTTTTATTAGGCATATCCTCAAGCTTCTCCTCACTTTCATACTTTTTTTTTCTTTCTTTTCTTTCCTCTTTTTCATTTGGATTGCTTTCAATCCTATATAATTTCTTTTCTTTTAGGGATTGTTGTCAAACCTTTTTTTTCCTTTTTCAAGTGAGGATTACTATATCTGGATAGCCTTTAATGATTTTGAACATCACCTTTCTTTCCCTAAATTTGAAACTCAAAGCATTCCTTTACCTTATAAATATTTCATAGCTTTTACATCATTGAGCCCCAATCTTTTCTTCTCAAATGAATTTCAAGATTCTTAATACTTTAAAATATAGTTTCCTTTGCTTTAAATAGTTAACTATAGTCTTATTCTCTTATACTAAATATCTTAATCCACAAAATTAATTTTCATTACAAAAATATTCCTTTAAATCTACCATAATCTTTAAATATCTACAAAACATAGTTATTTGAATTAAATTCACTACATAAATTTGTATTAATAATTTTTGAAAATATTGAAATAGAGAACATCTAATAGTTAATCTTTTTCTTCCCTCCCCAAACTTAAATTTTTCAATATGAAAAGATACAGGCGGAAGAAAAATTCTAAATATAAATCATACCTCAGTGTTTTAGGCATTTTCATCATTCTGAAATTTTGCAATCCTTCTCAAAATTTCTAGTTCACCCAGTCTGTAACATTAGGAGCTTTCTATATATATAAATCATTAGAGAATTTGCTGGGTAATGAAATTTTGAAATAAGTACAAATCTAAATATTAAACAAACACAATATTTTAATAACATATTCACACTACTAAACAAAACAATTACAGCTAAAATGCAAAAATGAAAATCACATCACATTAAAATTTAATAAATTTCAACTACCACACCAAATAATTATAACAAAAATTAAAAACTATCAAATTACAACATAACAATAAAAATGAAAGTACAAACAATACACAAACATCCATTTCTATTACAAAAAATATAAACATAAAAGTTAAAGTACATCAATTAAATTCAGATATCAAAATCNTAAAGTACATCAATTAAATTCAGATATCAAAATCCCAAACTATGTCTTCATCTCCTTGGTCAGCAGGTGGATCAGGTTGATACTGAGTATATCGGGGGTACTCAGGGAAAGTAACATCAGGCTCACCTCTGTAGTGTCGGGCCTGAGCTTCATAATAAGCTATCTCAAAATTTGAATGCCTCTGAAGGTACTCACTATCATAATCATGTCGACATTCTAAACTTTCAATCCTTTCATTTATTAATTCTATACTTTTTCGCTGCAAGGTCAACTCATTCATTAAGTCAGTCAGGGTAGGGGAACTAGAAGAAGGAAGGTCATAACTTGTAGAGGGGATATCTCTAATAGTAGAAGGTTCTTGACTCTTACTCTCAGTTCTCCATTTTTTGTGGGATACATATGTCCTCAAATTAGCTTTACTAATGGGTTTCATAGGGTAAACTCATTCCTCATCACCTCCAGCTTCCACTCCAGAAAGTTGGCAAAGAGCATAAATGAGGCCAGGATGTCCTAAACCTCCACTTGTTTCACTCTTTGCCGTGGTCAATATATTCTTAAAAATAATTCTCCCCACATTTATATTTCTATTATTCTGAATAAAGAAATTTAGAATAGCTCTATCTCTTGTTACCTCAATATGGTGATAGGTTGGTAACAGAGTAGATGAAATAAAATAGTGCCACGCTTTAGATGTGGCATTCAACATGGAAGTAGAAAAATTTACCCGTTCTCATTGCTTTGTCTTCCACGTTCCTTTCGCATCAGTGAGAAAGTTTATCACATCATTTAGTAGGCCTTCTATCGCACTAAAGGTTTCATAATGGCAGCTATAAGAGTCCGAGACTTCGTAAAAGGAGTTAATGCGGGCAACATTAAACTCAACAGAAATCCCTGCACTTGAACAATTCTGTCCTCAGAATAGAACATGTTGGCATAAAATTCTTTCACAACATTTGCAGCAACCTTATTGGTGGTGTAACAGAAGTTTTCCAACCTCTGCTGGGTAATAACTCGTTCAATTTCTCCTCCCGGACTCTCAAAAACTCAATCTTGTATACATTTCTTTCCCTCAAACACTGAAGTAAACCTCGACCGAGCCTTCGCATTTAAGAAGCGAGACTCATCGAACTCAAGTCGCGTCTTTTGTCAGGGAGCCATTTCAATCTAATCAAAATTATAGAAATATTCTAAATTATACTTTAAATATGTAAATAATGGCTTCCAAGAGTGATTCTAAGAGTTCAAACTAAGTTCCATGAATTTCTCCACCATAATTTCTTCACATTCTCAAATTTTTTTAATCTCCTCAATGTGGAAGAAATTCATGATGAAAATCAAATATTTTTAGTTTGGAGTGAAGCTCTTACCTAGAGATCCAGTGTCTAAATGCCTTGAAATTGCCCCCAAATCCATGATCTCTCAAGCCCTAGGTCAAAAATTGCATTTTTCAGAGGAAGGGGATGATGAATAGTGGCAGTTGGCTGGTCAAAATCGCGGTTAAAGGTGTTTTTTTGGGATCTCACCGTCGGAGGGGTCTTAGGTGCCGTCAGGGTGCTCTATTGAAATTATATCATAAGTCTCGGGGAAAAGTCCGTCGTCGGTGGGCTCTATTGATTTTGTTTAATTTCTGAATTTTTGCAATTTCAATCAATTTTAAGCCTCAACGACACCATTCAATCGTTATAGACATAATTTTAAATGATTAAATGATGTACTTATCACAAATAAACTTTCACAACACCAAACATCACAATTATATATAAATTCCAAGGGGTACAATATATGTTACACGACACACCTAAGTTTGGTATTTTCTCAACTTTAATACATTAATTCAGCATTGCAATCCAAGCCACAACACTTAAAATGCTGAAAATAAACATCCTATGCTCAGTCTCAACTATGTATAGATCTAAAAGCATAATTCTAAAGCAAAGCAAATGCAAAGTTCAAATCAAATTACACACATAGACAGACAGGTAGCAATGTAAATCTACTATTCATCAGATTCGGTGTTAGATTCTCCTCTGAGATCACCCATTGATTGCACATGAACGAAGAGGTTATAGAAGGGTCAGTATGGAAATTATTCAGTACAATTCTCTTCTATTAATTTAAATCCTCCTCATCAGCCGTATCAAACTATCTTCAATATGTCCAGAGTGCTCAAAATATTCTTTCACCCTCTAGTTTAGATGATAGAAGAAATGAGAGATATTATAAATTGCATTCATAACATTTTTTACCTCCTTGTCCAATTTCTTGATTCTTCATAGGATCACAAGTGTCTTATCCATAACTAAAGGTTGAATCGACAGTGAATTCTGAGATGATTGATCCACCATAATAGTCATGTCATTTTCATCTTCATAGCCTGGGAATCTCTTAATTGGGTCCAAAGGCTTCCAAGGTAGAAGTACCTCCCAATTTCCATAAGATACTTGGAACTAACTGCAAAGTAAGAAAATTGTGGAAGGATGTCCAAGCCCATAAGTTGATCCATGAACAACCAGGCCCAAAAAAGACTTCACAATTATCGATCCAATATCGATCGGCAGTCCCATATGGATGCAGTAATTCAGAATAAAACTTTTCTTAGAAACTTTACCGATCCTCATCGTCGGCAACAATTTTACAGAAATGAAGAAGTTCCAAAGTTTTGAAATGGGATTTAGAAGTGTCACAGAAAAACTAACATACCTGCTTTCTCTCGTTTCCCAGTCTTCAGTTTCGTCCGTTGAATATTGGTAAATTTCATTCATCTAGTTTCTTTTCGGGACGAAGTTGGAATAATGGCAAACATGAACGTTCTCAATCATGTATAATTCATTGATTCATGCAGATGTAAAAGTTATCCATCTACCTCGCACATAGACGACTCCCTGGTTGATTCCATGCAAGTTAACAAAAAAATCCTGCACCACAAGAACAACCACGGCGGCGGTAGTGTAGCACAACACTTCCCATCTTCACCACACTATCATCTCTTCAATTTTCATCGAGGGATTATTCAATCCTCGATTTATGAATCCTCGTTCCTTGATTAATATTTGCTTCGCCAATACCTTGTTGAAGATTTGTTGTGCTTCCACACTAATGAACTTTCTCTGGTTGAACACTCGCATTCTATCATTTTTTGGGGAATTGGACGCCATAGGGATGAATTTGGTGGAGTTTCACTTTATTTTTGGGGAACTATGAAATTAGGAATCAAAGTTAGGAGTTTAAAATGGGTAACGCCTGCCCAAAAACCGCAAAAAACCGCTCATTCCAACTCCAGAAACTGCCATCCCACCGGTCTCATCGTCGGCGGCGTTGAGGGCGCAGTCAGCAAGAATTTAGTATTTAATTTCCTGTACTTTCGGGAAAAACCCACCGTTGGCGGGGTTGAGGGCGCTGTCAGCACCAAAGGCAAAAATTGCACAATTTCGCTATGGTCCGAATGCGTTCCAATTTTTCTCTATGGATCCAATTTTTATGATGATTCATGAGTAAATAAGAGTAGTAGAGTTAAATACTACCACAAACTAACGATAATTTCAAATAAAAACTACTATAATCATGATAAAAGTAAAGATAACTATGGGTTGCCTCCCATAAAGCGCTTGGTTTAACGTCGTCAGCCCGACCTATTCAGGTGTTATTCAGGTTGACTGATCATTAAAACCTTTTTAAAATTTTATCTTTTGCCCACAAAATACGGTTTTAATCTATGTCCATTCACTTTAAATCTATTTCCAGTCTTCTGATCTTCAATTTCAACAGCTCTGTAAGTATAAAATTTAGTCAAAGTAAAGAGTTCTAACCAACGAGACTTCAATTTCCCAGGGAATAACTTTAGACTTATACTGTAAAGCTAAACTTCTTATCCTGGTTCAAAGTTCTTCTAGTTAATCTTCTGATCATGCCATAACTTTAGTTTCTCCTTATAAATTCTCTCGTTATCATAAGATTCATTTCTTCATTCTTCCAATTCATTCAATTGTAACAATCTCTTCTCACCAGCATCTTTCAAATTATAATTGAATTCCTTAATTGCCCAATATGCTTTATGCTCAAATTCTACTAGTAAGCGACAAGTCTTTACAAAAATTAGTCTAAAAGGAGTCATTCCAATAGGATTTTTATAAGCAATCCTGTAAGCTCATAATGTGGTATCCAGTCTAGTGGACCAATCTACTCTACTAGGGTTTACAGTTTTTTCAAGTATTTGTTTAATCTCTCTATTAGAAACTTCAGCTAACCCACTAGTTTGAGGATGATAGGCAGTAAAGATTCTATGAATAATATTAAACTTTTCTGCCAATCTCTGAATGTATTTATTTCTAAAATGGGATCCTCCGTCAGTGATAATCATTCTCAGCATTCCGTATCTAGTGAAAATATTTTTCATTAAAAATCTTGAAACACTTTTAGCGTCACAACAAGGTAAAGCTTGTGCTTCAATCCACTTTGAAACATAGTCTACTGCATTTAATATGTATAAGTTTCCAAATGAAGGAATAAATGGTCTCATGAAATCTAACCCCCAAACATCAAAGATCTCAACTTCTAACATGAAATTCAGAGGCATTTCATTTCTTCTAGATATATTGCCTACTTGTTGACATCGATCACAAGTTTTTATGTATATATAAACATCTCTAAAGATAGTAGGCCAATAAAATCCAGCTTGTAAAATTTTATAAGCAGATTTATCAATCCCAAAATGTCCTCCAAATTCAGAATCATGACATTCTGAATGATTAGCTCAGTTTCTTCATAAGGTACACATGTTCTCATAATAAGATCCTTACATTATTTATATAAATAAGGCTCATCCTAAAAATATTATTTTGCTTCATGAATGAATTTTCTTGGTTGTTGCAGTGTCAGCATAAGTGACAAAATATCACTTACAATATAATTAACAATATCAGCATACCATGATATTTTCCACTCATTAATATTATAAAGTTGTTCATCAAGGAAACTGTCTGTAATTTCATTGTCAGTGTCAGATAATTCATGGTTTTCTAATCTCGACAGATGATTAGCAATTTGATTATCATTTCCTTTTCTATCGATAGCCAGAAGATCAAATTTTTGCATCAAAAGTATCCATCTAATTAGCCTTGATTTGACATCCTTCTTTTGTATCAGATATTTAATAACAGAGTGATCAGTATGCACAACACATTTAGTCTCAATTAAATAAGATCTAAATTTGTCTAAAACATACACAATGGCCAGTACCTCTTTTTTAGTAACAATATAGTTAATTTGTGCATCATTAAGAGTTTTACTAGCATAATATATAACCTTAAAAATCTTTTCTTACCTTTGTCCAGGAACAGCTCCAATAGCATAATATCTAGCATCACACATCAGTTCAAATGGTTTCTCCCAGTTAGGTGAAACTATAATAGGGGATGTGATTATTTTTTTCTTTAATAACTCTAAGGCATTTAAACAGTTTTTAGTAAATTCAAATTTCTTATCCTTTTCTAAAAGTTGGCATAGAGATTTAGTAATTTTTGAAAAATCTTTAATAAAATGCCTGTAAAAACTAACATGTCCAAGAAAACTCCTATCCTCTCTTACATTAGTAGGAGGTGTTAGTTTAGATATAACTTAAATTTTTGCAGGGTCTGCTTCCATACCATTTTCCAAAATTTTATGCCCTAACACAATTTCTCCTGCAACCATAAGTTGACATTTCTCTCAATTTAGAACTAAATTAGTTTTTTCGCATAACTCCAAAACTTTTTCAAGCTTATTTAAGCATGCGTTAAATGATGTTCCAAATACAGAGAAATCATCCATAAATACTTCCAATCTATCATAAATTAACTTACTAAATATAGACATCATACATCTCTGGAATGTTGCAGGTACATTTCATAATCCAAAAGGCATTCTTCAAAAGACAAAAGTTCCAAAAGGACTAGTAAATGTTGTCTTTTCTTGATCCCCAGGAGCAATAAGAATTTGATGGAAACCGGTATATCCATCTAAAAAACAAAAATATTTGTGTCCAACAAGTCTATCTACTATTTGGTCTAAAAATTGTAAAGGGAAGTGATCTTTCCTAGTGGCAGTGTTTAATTTTCTATAATCAATGCAAATACACCACCCTGTAACTTGTTTGATATGTATTAATTCATCATTTTCTTTTGTTTTAACAATCACTCCTCCTTTCTTAGGAACACAATGAATTGGACTTACCTACGTACTATCTGAAATAAGATATATAATTCTAGTATCTAACCATTTCAAAATTTCCTTTTTAACTACTTCCTTCATCATTGGTTGTAATCTCCTTTATGGATCAAATCTTGGTTTATATTGTTCATCTAGTATAATTTAGTGCATACAGATCGAAGGACTGATTCCTCTAATATTAACTAATGTCTAACCAAAAGCTTTCTTATATCTTTTTAATGTATCCAAAAGTCTTTGCTCTTGCAAATCATTTAATTCTGAAGATATAATAACAGGTAATGTAGATGAGTCTCCCAAAAACACATACTTCAAGTAGCTAGGCAATATTTTCAACTCAAGTTCAGGTGGGTTTATAATTGATGGAACTAGATTCTTATCAGCATTTTCTATAATATCCAGCATCTCAAATCTTTCCTGAACATAGTCTAATTCTTCATTTTCTATTTCGTCCAAAATAACTTTATCACTATCTTCAAATTGTTCTTTCTCTTCAAAATATTCTTTAAAATGCTCATTCAATAGATGTTCACTAATTTCCATGCGAAAACATTCATTTTCTCTTTCAACACCAGAGTATTTCATAGATTTCACAATGTTAAAAGTTAGCTCTTGATCGTTAACTCTCATAGTTAATTCTCCTTTTTTAACAGGTATCATAGATTTTTCAGTAGCTAAAAATGGTCTCCCTAAATGATAGGTATTTCTTTATCTTCCTCCATATCTAAAATGATGAAATCCACAGGAAAGATAAATTTATTAACTTTTACTAACACATCTTCTATAACTCCCTTAGGATATGTAACTGAACGATCCGCTAATTGAAGAGTTACAGAAGTAGGTGAGACTTCTCCTAATCCTAATCTTCTGAAAAATTGATAGAGGCATAAGATTAATGCTGGCTCCCAAATCACATAAAACTCTTCTATAAAATTTTTCACTAATAACACATGGTATAATGAAACTACCTCGATCTTTTAATTTTTACGGAAGTTTTTTCTAAATAATTGCACTACACTCTTCGCTAAGTGCAACAATTTCATTATCAGTGAACTTTCTTTTCTTGTTCAGAATATCTTTCATAAATTTCACATAATTGGACATTTTCTCTAAAGCTTCTACGAAGAGAATATTTACCATTAATTTCTTAAGAATTTCTAAAAACTTGAAATATTGTTTATTTTGTTTGTGTTGCTTCAATCTTTGAGGAAACGGTGGTGGAGGTTTCTCCACAGTAATTTTCATTGGTGTAAGTGGATATTCTAATTCTGGGTATTCA
>NEWO01001333.1:92674-108567 GCA_003013225.1 Phalaenopsis aphrodite | reverse complement strand
AGGACGTATAAGCGTACCTCGAAGGTGGAGATGGAAATAGGACGTCTAAGCCTACTCAAAAAATGGAGATGGGAATAGGACATCTAAGTCTACCCCAAAAGTGAGTATGAAAACATGATCTCTAAGCCTACCCCGAAAGTGGAGATGGGAATAGGAGGTCTAAGCCTACCTCGAAACTGGAGATGGGAATAGAACATCTAAGCCTACCCCAAAAGTTGAGATGGGAATAGGACGTCTAAGCCTACCCTGAAAGTGGAGATTGGAATTGGACGTCTAAGCCTATCCCAAAAGTGGAGTTGGGAATAGGACGTCTAAGCCTACGTAAAGGTGTAGATGGGAATAAGACGTCTAAGCATACCCTAAAAGTGGAGATGGGAATAGGACATCTAAGCCTACCCTAAAAGTGGAGATCAGAATATGACGTCTAAGCCTACCTTGAAAGTGGAGGTGGGAATAGGTCGTTTAAGCCTACCCCAAAAGTGGATGTGGAATAGGATGTCTAAGCCTACCCCGAAGGTGTAGATGGGAATAAGACGTCTAAGCCTACCCTGAAAGTGGAGATGGGAATAGGACGTTTAAGCTTAAGTCAAAAGTGGAGATGAGAATAGGATGTCTAAGCCTACCCCAAAAGTGGAGATGAGAATATGACGACTAAGTCTACCCCAAAGGTGGGAATAAGACGTCTAAGCCTACCCCAAAAGTGAGGATGAGAATAGGATGTCAAAACCTACCCCAAAAGTGGAGGTGAAAATAGGACGTCTAAGCTTACCCCGAAAGTGTAGATGGGAATAGGATGTCTAAGCCTACCCCAAAAGGAGAATCATAATTTAGGTATCAACCTTGAAAGGAGGGCATTAAAATTTAGGTACCGACCCTAAAAGGAGGGAATCAAAATTTAGGTACTGACCTTGAAAGGAACTTGAAAGTAGTGTAGAGAGTTTTTGTTGTTGATTCCATAGATATGTGACATGTGAAGATTGGCTTTAGTTAAGAAGATTTGTAAGATTTTTTGCAGAGTGTGAAACTCTGAGGGGAATGTGAGCAAATTGTTGCAGGCCAACATAGTTGTGCTACATAAGCAAAGAGTAAGAAACCTCGAACTCGAGAGAAACAAACTCAGTAATTTTTTATTTATTTTCTTGTTTTTTTTTATCAAATTTAATTATCAAAGTATATTTTTCAAAATTTAATTTTTGTTGGTTGATTTTTTAAAAGGATATTTTATTCAATTTTTTTTATCATAAAAAATTTTATTGTTTTGTTCTTTGTTCATTATAATTCAGAACCAACGTATGGTTTTATGGCTTTTATCTATCAGACAAAAGGGCAATTTGACAAATGTGTTGAAATCTGAATAAAATTTCATCAAGTTGCTTCAAGCAGGTGTTACAGACTGAGTACATGCTAAAAGCATCAAAAGATAGAATCATGTTGAATCATCTAAAACATCATATGATGAATACATATCATATAGGCTGCTCTGACGTAGTACAAAAGGTGACAAAAAATTGCTATATGTCCTTTGTGGGATAAGCTCCTAATCAAGCTGATTTACTAAGTCACGCTCTAGGACAAGAGTTTCTTTTAGGTGTACTTAGAGGTACAACTATCTTATAGCTCATATGGCTGTAGCTCCTCCAATTCTGGATCCAGTGAAATTCCGTAAGGCATCTTGTTGTCATCCATCCTTCTGACCGTAATGGAAACTCTGCGGTGTTGTACTACTAGATTGCAATGCTTGGTGAGGTCGGCTCTATTTTCCTTCAAAATTAGTACCAAATCCACCTGCAGTGGAATTGTAACTGATCCTCTGAACTCACCATGTCCGACAACGTCAATTTCTTTTCCTAACAAAATGTTGTTTTTACGCATGAATGAGATAGTGTAGAAAGGTCTAACAAAATCATGGTGATCTATATGTGGAGGAATACAGTCTCCCTCTTCATAAATGTTGATGATGAAATTGTTTGGAATGTAGTTTACTGGCAGCACGCTCCATCTGACCATCCTTTTAATCATCCATTTTATTGTGGGAGGCAATTGATCCACCTCGTTGTGCCTTAAGATCCTCGGGGGGTTCCCTTGCCTATCTTTAGTAAAATTGTAGCAATAACCACATTGAATGGTTATCCTACCTTTTCCATGCATCCACTTCTGTGGCTCTGAATAGGTTCTTTCCATTAGAAGACTGGCTCGACCACTGTCTCTCATGTTGAATACGCAGTCAAGAACGCTTCTTTCTTCACTTTCAGAAAAGAAGCGGGTGTACAACTCCAGTCTTTCCAATATATTGACAAATTTTCCTTGAACTACTTTGAAAAGTTTGAACTCTCTTTTCGTTACTTTACTCATCTTGTTAAATTCTACCATGGAAATCTTCTACGACTGTCGGGACCGCTCCCTCATTTCAACATCTGCGGCAATCCATGTCTCTGTTGTCTTTGTATCCAGTGAGATGCATGATTCTCCATTTGAGTGGCTAGTAGTATGAAATCCACTGTCGTTAGACGTATACTCCTACACAGTGTTGTAAAGCTCTAAATGGAGGACGTTACATTTTGGGCATTCTACAAATGCTCCAGTGTTTGGTATTTGTCTGGGGATCTCGAGTTTGCATGTCGAGAAACCCGCAAAAAGCTCATCTCTAATTGTCAATAATGTTGGCTATGTAGCAGACTCAGACTTGTCCTCTGTGGCAGGCAAACTAGAGGAAGTCTCTCTCATGCGAAGCTCATAGATTTTCCCCTCAGGAATTGGGGTAAGGAAGTTCTCTAGCTCTTTTAGGCATCTTCTTTTTTCACGTAGGAAAAATTTGTGTTTTCAGTGATTGGCATTTCTGCTTTAAGTTTTCTTAATGGTGCATCTGACAGTCTCTTATCATCAGCACTGAGTAGATTTCCTATGAGTGATGTTATCATAGATAGTAGGCAACTTATTCCTTTAATCGGATTCTGCTACGCTATTACTTTCTTCCTCTTCAGCGAGGAATCATCTTTAGTGTTGATCTTTAACAACGAAGGTAGCCCATCTTTCTCTCGACGACTATGTCCACAGGGGACCCTTATATTTCACGTCAACCTAATCGAAGTCCAAGTTAAAGTCTATGATGTTGCACTAAGACGCCCTTTTTTTGTTAAGTACAAGATTCCAACCATCTTTGAAAGAAAAGATTAGCTTCTGTCCTGACATTTTTTCCGCAGACTACAGAAAAATATCAATGCACTGAAATTTAGTACGAACAAGAGCAAAACAAAACATTTATTAGACAAAATTTTTTGTTTAAATTTTTTGATTTACATAGGTGAAAAGATTATTTTATTTATGTTTGTTTTTTT
The DNA here is from genome assembly GCA_003013225.1 of Phalaenopsis aphrodite. NCBI lineage: Eukaryota > Viridiplantae > Streptophyta > Magnoliopsida > Asparagales > Orchidaceae > Phalaenopsis > Phalaenopsis aphrodite. The sequence continues at coordinate 105,232 of NEWO01001333.1, read as the reverse complement.
ATTTAATTTAATTTAGTAGAATATCAAAATTAAAAGCAGAAAGGAGAAGGTTGAAGTTTGCAGTTTCAAAAGTTTTCATTTTATTGAGGTTAATTTTATTTCAAAATTTTGGACCCAATCACAGAAGCATGGCCAAATAAATAACCTGAGAATGATCAAAGTTTCAAAAAGATAATTTCAAGAAACATCAAGTTGTGCAGTATGTCTTCAAATATTGTCCATTGATCAGAAGCATAGGTCTCTCGCCCCAAAAATCCACCAGCTGGTAGGCTCCTCCAAAATATACCATTTCTACAGTAAATGGTCCTTCCTAATATGGCTCAAGTTTTCCAACTTTCTTCTGATGTGCAAGAATAGGTCTTTTGAGAACAAGAATGAGGTCACCCACTTTAAACATCCTCGAGTGCACCAATTTGTCATGAGCATGTACCATTCTTGCTTGGTAAAGTTCCAAATTCTGTTGTGCTTCTAGTCGTTTTCCCTCAAGACTTTCCAGCTCTTCAAGTATGAGTTTTGCACTTTCTTCTGTTGTTATTTAGTCGAGGACAGTGACTCTGAGAGACGGTGTCTGAATTTCCTGCTGCAGTATGACCTCAGATTCGTATACAAGCGCGTAAGGTGTACTTTCAGTAGGAGTTCTGAACGTCATACGGTAGGCCCACAAAGCTTCTAACAGTTTATTATGCCAGTCTCTTTTGTTTTCATCCAATGTTTTCTTTCAAATCTATACGAGCATTTTGTTGATAGCCTCGGCCAGTCCGTTTGCCTTGGGATAGTATATTGTAGAGTACCTCCAGTCTATCCCATGTTGCTTGACAAAGTAGTTCATTTTTGTGCTCTTGAAGGATGTCCCACTGCCGGAAATCACTCTTTACGAAACTCTGAAACGTTAAATGATTTAGCTCTTGAAAAATTGAAGGACATGTTGTGTTGTAACCTCTCGTAACGACACTGCCTCTGCCACTTGGAGAAGTAATCCATAGCAACAAGAATGAATCTCAGTCCCTTAGAGGATGGAGGGTCTATCGTACATATTATATTTGTGCCCCAACACTCAAATGGCCACGAGGCAACAATTGGGTGTAGCACATTTAGAGGTTAGTGTAAGACCACCCCATGCACTTGGCAAAGCTGACACTTTCTGGTTGTATCCATGCAATAGGACATCATTGCTGGCCAATAATATCCGAATCTTTTGATCTTCATCTTTTTTTCGGCCTTAACTGGTGTGCACCGCACAATCCGACAAGTACTTCTTTAATGATATTTTGTGCTTCTGCTCTGCTTAGACATCGCAGTCACATCTAATCGAATGATCTTTTGTAAAGGATATCACCCACTATAGCATATGACATAGCTCTTCTTTTGATGTGATATGCCTCAGAATTATCCTCTAGTAGCTTTTTAGTATGCAAATATTCTATTAATGGCTTACTCCAATCTTCGTTGATATCAATAACTGCAATCATCATTCCTTCTTCTTTTCAAGCTTGTGTAAATTATCGGGGTCAATCCGAGACAAAACTCATCATCCTTGTACTGTAATGTTAATGGAATCCTTTGGGGGACATGCCAATTCCTTTGCAAGTTTTGCTAGAGCACCGACATGGGCATTATCTCCCCGAGGAATCGGGTAGAGAGTCACACTAACAATCTATTCAAGTAGCTTCATTGTATACTGGTGGTACTCTACTAGTCTTGGCTTTAAAATCTTGTATTGCCCGATAACTTGTTGATGATGAGATGTGAGTCGCCATAGATGACAATATTTTTTATATCCATTGAGATTGCCAACTTCAACCTAGTGATTAGTACTTAATATTTTGCTTCATGTTGGTGCACGCACTGTTAGGTGGTATGAGAATCTCAATATACCATTATCTGGCATTATGAAAATCAGACCAATTCTTGCTTTACCCAGTATAACTATTCCTAATCATTTGTCTTTTCTGGCTGATGAAGCTCCATTGAAATACATTTCCCAATGTCTGACACTGGACGGTTCCACTTGCAGCATTTGTTCATCTGTCAATTCATCATTGAGTGGGAACCCAGTTAGAAGTGGGTGCACCGCGAGAAAATCTGCTAAAATTTATCCTTTGATAGTACGGAGGAGAACAAAATTTATCAATCATTGACCATCTTGCTAGATGTCTGAAAAGTGTTAGTCGAGTCATCAAAATATTATAATGGATTAACATTCGAAATGAGGGTAATTTTATGAGAAAGCATGTAATGCCTAAACTTTTGGGCGGTGAAAATTAAAGCTAGACAATGCTTCTCAATAGGTGGATACTTTACCTCCGTCAGTATTAAACGTCGACTCAAGTAGTAGAGCGCATTTTTCTTACCCTCATCATTGACGTAAGCTAGCAGGGCTCTGAGAGAGTCGTCTAATGCCACAGTATAAAGTATTAATGATTTTCCTTGGATAGGGGCTACCAAAATTGGAGATGTCATTAAGTATCGTTTAATGTCCTCAAAGGTCCGATGACATTTCTCTTCCCAAACAAATTTGACATCCTTTTTAGTTAATGCTGAGAAGAGCTGACACCTACCTGAGATATTAGAAATAAAGTGTCTCAGATATGTCAATTTTTCTTGAAAGGAACGTAGTTATTTCAAAGTTTTAGGAGGAGGCATTTTCAAGATAGCTTTAATCTTATCCAGGTCGATCTCCATTCCCCGATGACGAACAATGAATACTCAAAATTTCCTAGAGGTGACACTGAAGGCACACTTTAAGAGATTAATCTTGAGATTATATTGTCATAATCGTTCAAAAACGATCCTCAAATTGTACAAATGGTTTATTTTCTATTTACTCTTGATGACCAAGTCATCCACGTAACATTTCAATTGGTTGTGAATGAGTTCGTCAAAGATCTTCATCATAGCTCATTGATATGTTGCTCCGGTGTTCTTTAATCCAAATGGCATCACTATGTAACAAAAGATCCCAATCGGCGTCCTGAAAGCTGTAAGTGTTATATCTTTTGGAGCCATCTTGATTTGGTTATATCCTGATGATTCATCCATGAAGGAGAAAATTTCGTGTGTTGAGACAATGTCCACCATCATTTTTAGTATTGACAGAAAAAATTCAACTTTTAAACAGGCTTTGTTCAAATCCGTTATGTCGACACATACGCGGATTTATCTAATTTTCTTCTAAACTACTACAATATTAGCTAACCATGTGAGTGTATTGCTCTTCTATTACAAATTTAGCATCTATTATTTTCTTCACCTCGATAATGACTTGTTGCTCTATCTCAAGGTGCATCCTTCTGGGAGCTTGCTTTATCATGGTCATATCTTTGTCCACCCCTAGCTTATGCACTATTATTTTTTAGGATAATCCTGGCATTTCATCATAACTCAATGTGAAGTAATCCCTAAATTATGACAATAGCTTCATTAGCTCCATAGATTCTTCCTCGTTGAGTGAGGAACCTATGGATGTAGGTCGGGGTTGCTCTTCAATCTTAAGATTAATTTCATTCAATTCATCAACTGTTCATTTTATTTCATCTTCAAATTCCGGCGAGGTGTCTTCTATTAACTGATCTTTAAAGTCATCCTCTACATCAAGGCAATTCTCTTCCAATTCACTAGTACAACCAAGCAAATTTTTGAATCATCGACTTCTCCTATAGTACCAAATCTGAGACCCTCTTTTGAGTTAGGAGTTTGACTTTTAACATTCCATAATTTTTCAAAAAGTTGTAATTTATCTTTTGGCATTTTTTTAGCATATATCCCTGCTGAATAAACTTTTATACACAAGGAGAAAAGTAGCCAAAAGGTAATTCCATTAATTCATTAGGATTCTCATCCAAATTTACATGATTTTTAAGATTAGTAGAAGTAGAAGCGTGGTAAAACTTGATCGGCTTTGAACTAGTGCTACAGACTTCCTTGACCTCTAAACTCTTGACCTTTTGAGGAAGAATAGGAGTAACGGGCATGACATTCACATAGTGATTGATCTGATCATACATCGACTCATATTCGGTTTTCTCCATATCTTCCAATGATATCTCATACTGTGGTTTCTTCTATTTTATCATCATCATTCCCTCCTCAGAGCTTTCTTCATCATCAATGTTGATAGTTGGCTTAGTCCATCTAGTAATTGTATTGGTCCTTCTCCGTCCACGTCCCTGGCCTCAGCCTCAAGCGCACAAGCTAAAATAGCGTCCAAGAACTTGTTGCAAAAGAGTAGTGGAAGACTGTTGAAGCGGAGCTGAATGGCTTTGCCCTTGTGATCCTTCTGAACCTTTACTTTTTTTTGTCACCACCTTACAAGAGAAGTCAGCTTTCTTTGGAGGCACATATTAGGCCTCATCTTCATGAATGTTAACTTCATGAACTGAAAATGATTGTAAATCTCCTTTAATGCAATGTTCTTATCCTTCTTTGAAATATTTGATGCACTGATGTAGGGAAGACGGAACCATGTTGTCCTCATGAATCCACGGTCGAGCAAGTAGAGCATTGAAAGAGGTCTCGATGTTAATGATATGGAATTTAACAGTTGTTACTAGTTCTCCAACTTTTATAAGCAGTGTAATCGATCCAAGGGCTCTTTCTCATGTTTGGTTGAATCCTCTTAACATCATTTTATCAGTTGTAAGCTCTTGAGCTTCAATATCCAAATATGTCAATGGCTGTAGACTTTTTAAGTTAAGTGATGCTCCCAGATCCACTAAAACTCTGGACAACACGAATCTGCCGATGTTAACAGAGATATAGAGCTGTCAGTTATGGTCAGCAGTACTGAGCAGCAGGTCTTCATCTATAAAACCTATCCCAGGCTTTTCCTTTAACGAGCAAATTTCATCCAAGGATGTGTTGGCCAGCTGAGCTAAGCAAATCTCTAGGTCAAGCAAGGCTGTAACCAAAAACTCTCTCATTTCCTTTGATAGGATCAGAGCATTGTAGATGCTTAGTTTGGCCGATAACCTCCTAAGATGAGCTAGCACATTATAATCCACTTTATGTAATCCTCTAATTTTTACATGATTATTTGGTTCTTCCACTAGCGGAGGTGGTGATAGCTCTTCTTGAGTTTCTATTTGTTTTTCTTTATCCACTAGAGCTGACCTCAAGGGTAACACTTTCCCGCTCCTTAAGCTTATCTCTGTGATTTCTTCTTCTTCTTGTAATGTTGTAAGTAAATTTTATGTTGCCACTTTTTTATCGGAGAGATCCAAGTTGATAGGGAGATGTGTGACATGAAGCTCGAGGACTGGCTCCTCACTCCTGGTGCTATCGTAACCAGTATCGTTGATATCTTCTTCATTGTTGTTAATGGGTTCATAGAACTTAAGTACGATTTGAGGATCGGTTTATGAATCGAGATTGGAGTTAGATTGAACAAAGTCAGTTACGTTATCACTAAAAACAATTAAAGTATAGATGAAATCATAATCATTATATTCATAATGCCCTATTGGGGCAAAAAGATAATCATACATGGTCAAGGTTTTGAGGATTGTCTTCCTCGAATCCAAGACAACCAATCTAACAGAAGTAGCACCTATCCTACACCTCACACTATCGGTCTTCACGATGTCATTCTTCTCTCTCTTTTGGTTTTGGTGGTTTCTCTGACAAAATCTCTATCTTGGGCTAAGCAGGCTGTAGACTCTGAACGGCTGCCTGCGCTGAGGCGGTCTGAATGTAATCTAATATCTTCTTAGACGACTTTATCCAAACTGTTCTCCATCCATCTTTTTCTTAATACAGATCTATCAAAGTGATTGGTTGGTCAAAATCACATTTATAGAACCTTCTTCAGGTTTTCTAAAAAATTCTTTTAGGATTGTTATATTCCCTTCCTTAAGATTTTTCTCAAGCCAACAATTGAAAACGAAACATTCCTCTATAGTGTGCCCAAGCATCCTGTGGTATGGGCAAAAATTTGGCTGATCTTTCTTGTTAATTTCCTCATATTTTTTTTTAACTGGTAATCTAAACTTAGGCTTCTTCATTAGACTTCTGAAAATTTTGGGTACAACTTCATCTTTGAAGGAATATACCATGCTCTTTCATTCTGAAAGTGTCGGACCCTTCTTATTCTCTGTTTGATATGATCATCCCTGCGGCGACTGCTGGCTAGACTAACCATATTGTTGTGTTCCTTGATGAGCATGTTGTGACGATAACTGAGAACTTTTATGAGAATATTCTACCTGTATCTTCATTTGCTGCTTCCCCTTATCAACCGTTGTTATTGTCCTTGACTTCTTCTCAAATATTTGGGTTGTTATGGTCTTTTCTGATTTCTCTTGAGAATCCATGTGTTTAACTTCCTCTTGCAGATTGCTAACTTTGCTAAGTAGTTTCTCAAAGGACTTGATGGTGAGTCCCTTAAGCATGAAAGCTACTAGCCCATGGTTTCTTTTAAGTAGGATCTCAATTGCATGATGCTCTTGTAGTTGAGGTTCAAAATTCTTGCTAAGGTTTCTCCACCTCAAGATATAATCTACTAGAGTCTCGTTAGGCTTTTGCCTTTCCACTATAAGATATCCAATAGAAACATGATATTGCGATCCAGCAAATCGCTTTGTAAACAACTGTTCTAACTCAGGAAATGTCTTCTCTGATCCGTTGGGTAGCTAGACGTACCAAATCAAATGCTATCCCTGATAAGATGTTGACAAACTAACGAAAAATCAATGCTTCGTTACCTCTGGTATTATCACAACTGGCTCGGAAGTGCGCTATGTGTTGTCTGGGATTTCTAGTCCCGTTAATTATCTTAAAGTTTGGTGATAGAAAACATTTAGGGTGGGGTATGACATCGATCTCCTCTAGGTAGGGACTACCCCTTAAAATCAACGCACCACCCTCAGATTGGGCTAAGGCCTTCCAAACTTGTTTGACGATTTGTTTAAATTCCTTTTCTGGTATGAATCTCAGTGGAGAATCATTCTTCTATTGATCATCTCTGTTAGCTAAGGCAACTTCCCTCCTTTCATCGGTGATATGTACAATCTATGGCTGATTAACTTCAGGAGAAGCTAACTATTATGGTTGAGACTATCCTTGTATTGTAGTCAAAACAGCCATGGAAGTAGCCATCTCTCCATCCTTTTCTCCATTTGGCTAATTTGCACATCCTTTAGTAGAACAGAAGTACATAAATCATATACGACGATCCCTTCAATGAGAGGTTGGGTGTCATGCGTAGATGCACTAACTCTGGTTTCGATGACATGAATATCCATAAAATCTTCATTGAGATAATCATTAAAATCAAAATATTCATCATCATCATCAACAAAAACTCCATGTTCTTAGGCTAACTCAAAAATCTCAACCTTGAGTTTCTTGACCTTTTCCTCAATTATTGATTTGTGTATCATCTTGAGATTTGGGAGACTCTACTAAACATCCACCATTGGCTTATCCGACTTGGTGGCATTAGCTGCAATGATGTAGCATACTTTGGAAACTTGCTTCATTACATGATCCTGCCCTACTGGCTCACTGAACCGTATTGGTACGACAACCTTGGGTACCCATACTCTTTTCTTTATTGGTGATATCTTGAGATGGGGTGTCTTAATAGAGGCATCAACACGTCAGAGAGAGGCATGCTCCCCATGGTGCAACCAAATATAGTATCGGGTAACCTGTTCATATTTTCCTTCAAAAGTTTAGAGACATCCCTATGACTTGTAATTTGTAGAATTCTCAGACCTAGAAGTACTTAGCTAGTAGACCACCTGCAGGTTTTGAAGTAGCATCACAAGAATCAGTGGTGATGACGGTAGTATCAGTTCTGCTTCCCAGGCAGAACCTGACGGGAATGCAAGTAGGCAAGGTTTCAGTTGATATTTGATCTCATCTGGCAAATCTGACGTCTCTTAGAATTTTTTTATTCATGTGGGGGGATACTGCACATCCCACTCATTTACGTAATTCACCGACTGAACAACCCTATTTGGTAGCTAGTCTCTAGAACATTGTACTGACTCGAGTGATAAGAGTAGGTTTATTCCTCCCCCACCATATCCACGAGGTAACGGTAAAGTAGTAGCAATTTTCTGGATACTTTCATGCCCATCGATGTCCATTAAAAAATGGAACCTACTTTCTCACAGAAGCAGATAGGTTTCCGACAATTCCAATTCCTCCTGGTGAGGAATTTCATCAATAGACATTTCTTCATAAATCTGAGCTTTAGCAGCCCTCCAGACCTTTTGGATGTGGTTGCTCCTTTTCCATCAAATTAATGGTGTAGCCTTCGAAATCAATCAAATTTGAAACATCGATGGAGGGACAGTGAATCCTTCGGTTGTATCTTCAATGATCTTGACCTCATTTCCCTTAGGAGAAGCTGGAAGAACATGCTTAGCAGGTGCTAAAGCAGTAGTCTTCATCTTCTTGCAGGAAGGGAAATCTTTGGGACAGTTTAGGTTAAATTCAACGGTAGGCTCCTGAACTTCTAGAGTGGTGCCTTTCATTACAATGAAGGGAGCCTTTCTGAGCATGATTTCAAGTTCATCGAATTCGACTCCAAAATTGATGGTGGGGGTAATTTTGCGGGCATTGCTGCTTGTCGGCAGGTTGCACGAAGCATAGGGAATGTCATTGCAGTAGCTTAAAAAAGAAAGCTCTAGGGTTATTTAAATGTTATGGGAAATGTTAAAGTTGATTAGAGCGACACCGATTAGGAGCCAACGGTTCCCTCGTTCTGACACCACTATTTTCTTTCGGATTCACTTAGTCCAAATAAACTTACTAAACTCAACTTAATGAGCTACATACTTTTGTTTAGACTGTAGGAAATCTCATTAGCAACCATAGGTTACCTCCTCCGAGGGATTCTCAACCATCCGATTGAGACATCTTAATTTAGTTGCAATTTTTATTTTTGTTGTTTTGTTTGTGATTAAATTTTGAGGGTTCTTATATTTGATTGTTGTGGCGGTGAATTTTATCTTGTTTAAGTTTTAGTTTTAGTCTTAGTTCCAGTTTTGAAATTCAGGGTGACTTTAAGCATACAAGAAAGAAATAAAAGGTATAAAAAAGTAAATGCAATAACTTAAAAGTGTACTTATCGATTCTTCTCGCTCCTCCACCTGAAAGGTTAGCTTTGGAAACATGTATATAATTTTGCAAGGAATTCAAACTGCAAGAGTAGATGAAGCTATAACTACCAAAACCCAAGTTGTGACTTTGTTGAGTCTCGGAAAATCTTAATAGATAATTTTAAAACAAAATATAGCAAGTTCAATTTGCCCTTCAAAATATTCAAGCGATTCCAAAGTGCTCAGAGCATGACCCAGAATCACTTTGGAGATTTCTTGAAATATTTCAAGTTCATTTTGAACTTATCAAATTGCTCTATTAATCATCAAAGGTTAAGCTAAGGTTAACCCATTGCTCAAGGAAACTTAATGTTTTATTTATCCTAAGGCTAAGACACTCCATTAATTAATTGATAATTCATTTAAGAGTTATCTGGGTGGGTGCCCCTAATGCATGCTTGAGTCATAAAGGATTATGGTGCCCAAAATTAAAGTTATGCTTGTTGTGTTTAAAGATCTTAATCACCAATCATATTATCTTTTAAATCCAATCAATTGAGTTTAGACATCGTGCCTAGGTCACTACCACGCCTTTAATAATCATAAGAGGGAAATTGATGGAGGTTAAGATTTTGGTTTGAGTGACATATGCTCTTATTAAAAGATCATATCATTATCAATTTTAGTCCTAAGATAAGTAAATAATCATCTTTCTAACTTGAACCTATCACTTAAGAAACATTTGATCTTAATGGACTTTCAGGTCATGATGATTAGGGAAGTTAGAATTTTTTGTTTATATTATAGAAAAGGTGGCATGTAAGTTTCTACCTTTAAATCTCATTATATTCCAATCATTCAAACATGTTCATTAAGATCAAAATTATCCATTTTCCCTTTATTAACCCTAAATTTTGAATAAGGTACAAAAATTTAAAGTTACACTTCTGCCTTTGGGGCTATCCACTCATAGCTCATTAATCAAAATTCAAAATATTTTTAGGATTTTTGGAATGTCCTATCCTTAGGTCAATTAAAACATCAGAGGAGAAAATGAAGGTTTTCAAATTTTAATTTAAATAAGTACTTAAACTTTAAAGGTAGTATTTTCAAAATTGATTTTACTTAACTATTTAAAATAAAGTTTTTATTCATGATAAAATTACTAGAGGTTCCCTTTGGTCAAAGAAACACTTAAACAAAATTCCATGATTTTTTGAATTAAATTTTTTTTATTATTTTTTAATTATTAACAAATTATAATGATTTAATTAAATTGAAATTAATGTTTTAATTACTAAAATTATTTTTATAATCTTATCAAACTTCAATGAGTTCAGAAGACTCAGATAACCAAATTTTGTATTTTTATGATTCCCATTTTATTTAGTATAATTATTTTAATGAGAAAAATAAGGAAAAATGTATTTTTAAGATTTTAAAATTTATTTATAACTTGGAAAGTTAGGAAAAATATTTTAATGAGTCCTAAGCTTCTTTAACTACAGGAAACCTACTAACATTATCCTCATAATTTTCTAAATAATATTTTAATTTATATAATTAAAATAAATCAAAATAGTCATCCTAGCATAAAAATTATGGTTAGAAGCATAGAGATACTCTCTGACCTTGGAAAAATTAGAGAACATCCCCTCTATTATAAGGAATAAACCCTAAAAACCTCAAGCAATGGTGAGCATTGCTTGATCATAATGAATTAAAATAATCCATAGAGTATTTAAATCATTAAAAATCAAGCAGTAAGATTATTGTTTTTATTTTTAGTCCACATTATTCTCTTCTGTTCACTAAGCAAGAGAGTATTTTTATTTTATTTTTGTGATTTTTTTAGAGAAAGATATGGATTTTTGAAGTTCAAACATTTAAATAAATCCAAAAAATCCATATTTTTCTACTTAAACACACGTCGCTAACTCATCTTACGGCGGCTCCGAACTCAAACGCGGCACTCCGCCATTTGACACCACCATCCACCTCAACTGCCACGTGGCCCTTGCTTTATGCATCATATCTTCATGTAGCTCTATCTCCTCCGTCCATCAAATAAACATGCGATCAAATGGCTCCCCGTTATCGTCCCCAAATGACTTAACCCGAGCACCGTTCACACTAGAACCTTAACATCTTCCTCTAAACTCAACAAAATGACATGGGGTTTTTTTCTAAACCTTTATCTACTCAAGACGAGTATATCTATATGGTTAATCAAGCATGAAATCAATCCATTACACATGAAGAATCAAAACAAGCTCAATTTAGGGTTGAGGTTCAATACCTTTGTCTAAGAGGGGTAGCCTCAATCAGATGGTTGTGGTAGCTTTAATTGGGTCCCAAAAAACATTTAGATGAATTCCTATTCCCTAATTAATTTTTTAGGTATGATTTTGATCAAAGTGGATTCCTGATGTTGGTTTAGAGCTATGTTAGGGGTTCTCTGTGATGGGGCTTATGTGTGGAATCAAATTCTCTCACTCTGTGGATGGAGTGTGCAAGTTCAATTGAAGTTTCTTGCACTTTGGTGGAGTGAAGAAATCTACCCTAGTTTTAGGGCAAATTTTAAGGATGAAATTGGCCCTAATTGGTGGATGTGAGTGGCCAGAGCAGAGGGATTGCACTTAGGATTGTTTGGAGAGGCTCTTGTGAGATTTTGGCAAAGTTTCCTCAAGGATTTTGGCACACACTTTATTAGCCGTGAAGGGTTTAACTTATATCCATGGCTACCTGTTAGAGCTTATGGCTTGGCAGTGGGTGCAAGACAATGCTTAGGTGGAGGGATAAAGAGCTCTAGTGGCCAACCAGACTTGTCCAGCTCAGGGAAGTTTAATTTTGGGTTTTGGCTAATGAGGGCACCTTTGGCCTAGCTATTTCTGGTAATTATGACTTCTTGGCTCAGGGAGATCAGGGGAGGGTTAATTATGACTTACTCCCAATGACAAATGATGATGCAAAGTATTTTCAAAATAAGGCTAAATATGGTTAATATCCCTTAAATTAAGGGAACATTGGTCCATAGATCAACTAGGTGGTTTAGGTTGGTTTAGACTGCTCAATAGAGTCTAAATGGTGGCTGTGGTGACATTAATTTGGTCACTTTGGTATTGCTAAGTCAATTTTGGTGAAGGGGTTCAATTGGGTTCAAATGGTCTTGAAGTTGAGTTTTGGTTAGGCTAGCCATGATATTGAACTCAATTTATTGAGAAATTTGGTGTGGAAGATTGTCAAAAATAATTTAGAAAAGATTTGGAGTGATTTTGAGTTGATTTGGTGGGTTAATTTGAAGGAATTTAAAAATTTGATGAATTTGGGTATGTTTGGTTAGAGTTGGGCTTAGGTTGGGCTAGGTTTGGGCTAGATCCAAATTGATGGCTTAAAATGGTCTAGGGTAATTTCATGAAGAATTTTCAACCTTAATTGGGTGCCAAATTTTTTGTTAGGGCAATCAATTTGGTGGAATTCAGGCACATGGCTAAATTGGTGAAAATTTGGA
>NEWO01001333.1:9371-27394 GCA_003013225.1 Phalaenopsis aphrodite | reverse complement strand
AGGCAATTGAAATAAATATGTAATTTTAATAACTCTTAAATAACTAATTATACTAATAAAGTTTCTAATGTGATATTCAATATATAAGAAAGCATCTTTCTCCTTATCAAGAAATTATAGTGAATGGATAAAGTGAATAAGTTCAAATTGTATTGTGTCAAATAGGAGTATACCTATTCTTTTCCCTTTGGTCCAGGCATAAAGAACACTGACTAATCCTATGCTTTTTACTGAATCTGTGGCTAGGCCGGGAGGATACCGTCTCTCACTTTGGAGCTCCCACATTCCTCTCATCTGAGGGCTAACATCTATACTTCAGCACTCAAATGATAGGACCGAATTAAGGATTTTAGTCTGTCACTCTAAAATCTCTAATTCTACATTTGATAATTTTATTACCCTATTTATTTGCACCCAATTTCTAAGGGCTTTGACCTCCCTGAATCTTGGATGTAATCTTCACTTTAGTTGTAAAACTCAACCTATTTTAACAAATCAATTGGCCATATTGAAAGTAAATTAAGATCAAAGTGAAAAGATATCACAACTTCTTTAACATTTTCAAGGCTCAACCAATTTAAATCACTATTTCACAAATTTCAAGAGAAGGAGAAAGATAGAGAAAACTACTCAAAACTCATGGGGAAGACACAATAAAAGTAGGAATTCATATATAAAAGCAATGTTATACAAACTACAACAAGTAAATAACACTTATCTCTAATTTCTCTCCAAGTAAACTCCTCGAAGTTCCTCTGAATCTCTTCCTTTCTTTACAGCACACAAAATTCCTCTTCGAAGCGGCAAGGAGGAAGAAATCTCTCACTTTCCCTCCACTTTTACAATCTCTAAAAGAACTCCTCACAATCTAACCCTAAAGTAAGCTCTCTACACACTACTGGAACCTTTCTCACCTCTAGAATCTTTCAATTTTTGGCTAAAATCTTCTTTTAAAGTTGTAGAAGAGTTTTCCCAAGAGTTGCATAAGCATCTCTCAAAAAATCATCCACATTCAATGCACCTTTAGACATAACCGACGATCTCGCCATCTGCGGCCTCGAGGGTGCCGTCGGTGGTCCTTCTAAATTATTTGTCTGAAGTCTTGGGAAAATCTTTTCGTCGGCGTCATTGAGCTCGCCATCGGCGCCCTAGTTCAAATCTTCACATTTTTATCCTTTTCGATCCAATGTCGCTCCTTTTTGCATCATTTTGCTCCAATGACCATAATTCATCATACCTGCAATAAAACATCAAAAATACCTTTCTTTAAAGTGCAATACCATAAAAAACAGTGTAAAATATGTATGAAAATCTCAACATATTTTCTTTTGGTCAGTAACTTCTCAAGTTATCCTACTATTTGGCTTCAATTTAGAAGAGAATTATTTAAATATTTCATCTTACCAGTTTTATTTAATTAGGTCTTACATCCGTGTGAAACAATCACACAAATAGCCTAGAAGATGTGATGATTTAGGTCGTGCCGAACGACAACCTTAGAATCCTAAAATGAGTTAGAGCTTATATTGTATAGCAGGGATATACAAAGGCCTATAGAAAAGTTGAGGCTTTATGTCGCACTAGGCGGACAACCTCAAAATCCTATGGCTTGTTGTATAATTCTAAAGAATGGTTTAGCTGATGTAGACATGTTTTGTGGTTGAAGATGGACGTGCTGCCCATAATGCTAGCTCCAAGTTTCTTGTCGTGGCGAATTTAAATTTTCTAATATGTCGAGTCATGATGTAAAATCAAATGTTTCCTGAGGTCATGGTTATTTAAATGTTATGGGGAATGTTAAAGTTGATTAGAGCGACACCGGTTAGAATCCAACGGTTCCCTCGTTCTGACACCACTATTTTCTTCTAGATTCACTTAGTCCAAATGAACATACTAAACTCAACTTAATTAGGTCCATACTTTTGTTTAGACCGTGGAAAATCTCGTTAGCAACCATAGTTTATCTCCTCCAAGGGATTCACACTCATCTGATAGAGACATCTTAATTTAGTTGTAATTTTTGTTTTCTTGTTTTATTTGTGATTAAATTTTGAGTTGTCTTATATTTTAACTATTGTGGCGGTGAATTTTATCTTGTTTATTTTAGTTTTGGTCTTGGTTTCAGTTTTGACATGCAGGGTAACTTTAAGCATACAAGAACGAAATAAGAGGTACGAAAAAGTAAATGAAATAACTTAAAAGCGTCCTTGTCGATTCTTTTTGCTCCTCCACCAGAAAGGTAAGCTTTGGAAACATGTATATAATTTTGTAAGGAATTCAAATTGCAAGAGTAGATGAAGGTATAACTACCAAACCCCAAGTTATGACTTTGTTAAGTCCTGGAAGATCTTAGTGGATAATTTTAGAACAAAATATAGCAAGTTCAATTTGCCTTTCAAAATATTCAAGAGATTCCAAAGTGCTCATAGCATGACCCTGAATCACTTTGGAGATTTCTTGAAATATTTCGAGTTCATTTTGAACTTATCAAATTGTTTTATTAATCATCGAAGTTTAAGCTAAGATTAACCCATTGCTCAAGGAAACTTAATGTTCTATTTATCCTAATGTTAAGACACTCTGTTAATCAATTAATAATTCATTTAAGAGTTATTTGGGTGGGTGCCCCAAAGGCAAGTTTGAGTCATCAAAGATTATGGTGCCCACAATTAAAGTTAGGCTTGTTGTGTTTAAATATCTTAATCACCAATCATATTATCTTTTACATCCAATCAATTGAGTTTAGACATCGTGCTTAGGTCACTACCAAGCTTTTAATAATCATAACGGGGTAATTGATGGAGGTTAAGATTTTTGTTTAAGTGACATATGTTCTTATTAAAAGATCATATCATCATCAATTTTAGGCCTAAGATAAGTAAATAATCATCTTTCTAACCTGAGCCCATCACTTAAGAATCATTTGATCTTAATGAACTTCCAGGTCATGATGATTAGGGAAGTTAGAATTTTTTGTTCATATTATATAAAATGTGGCAAGTAAGTTTCTACCTTTTAATCTTATTGTATTCCAATCAACCAAACATCTTCATTAGGATCAAAATTACCCATTTTCCCTTTGTTAACCCTAAATTTTGATTAAGGCACCAAAATCTAAAGTTACCCATCTGCCTTTAGGGCTCNAGAGCAATATGTGGAACTCCAAGTTGAGCAAAGAAGAGGGTAGAATTTCTAATGGTGAGGGTTCCAAGTCTAGTCTTCTAGGAATAGTCAACAAGAAAAGTCTTATGGCTAGACCCTAGGCTATTAAAGAGGAGAGACTAAACCTCAACCAAAATTGAGGTCAACATTAACCTTATGTCATTATTAATATTTAAAAGATTGGGACTAGGAGAAATAACTCTTACTACTGTAACTTTGTAGTTAGCAGATCATTCAATAACCTATCCTAAAGGAGTTATAGAAGATGTCCTAGTGAAAGTGGATCAATTTATCTTTCCTGTTGATTTCATTGTGCTAAATATGGAGGAAGATAAAGAGATACATATCATTTTGGGGAGACCATTCCTACCCACAGGAAGAGCAATGATAGATGTGAAAAAAGGAGAATTAACTATGCATGTCAATGATCAAATAACTACTTTTAATATTTTAATATTAATGAAGTGTCCTGTAAAAGGTTTAGATGATGAATGCTATAGAATGGATGTGACAAGATATCTTATTGAATGTCATTTCAAAACAAATTATGAAGAGAAATCTGAAATGAAAGAGTTGGAACACGAACAAGAAGAAGAATTAGATCAATGTGAAGATTTTTACAAGGAAGATTCAAATTATGTTCAAGAAAGTTTTGAAGTTTTGGACACGACAGAAAAAGATAAATCTTTTTTTCCATCAATTGAAAGACCTCATGAGCTTGAGTTGAAGTTACTTCCTGAACATTTAAAGTATGTCATTTTAGGTGATTCCTCAACATTACCTATTATATTATCCTCAAAATTAACTACAAGAGAAGAAATAAGTTCAATGAAAAGTTGGAAGAGTTATAAGAAAGCATTTAGATGGACAATTATAGATATTAAAAAAATTAGTCCTTTAATTTATATGCATAGACTTATATGGAAGAGAAATTCAAACCTAGGGTTGATCCTCAGAGGAGATTGAATTCTGTTATGAAAGAAATTGTTAAGAAAGAAATTTTAAAATGGTTAGATGTTAGAATTATCTACCCTATTTCAGATAGTGCATGAGTTTGTCCAATTCGCTGTGTTCCTAAGAAAGGAGGAGTGATTGTGTCTTTGAATGAACATAATGAGTAAATACCTACTAGACAAGCCACAGGGTATCAAATATTTATCGATTATAAAAAATTAAATCTTGCCACTAGAAAAGATCATTTTTCACTACCATTTTTAGATCAAATGTTGGATAGACTAGCTAGACACAAACACTTATGTATTCTGGATGGATATACTAGTTATCACCAAAAACTAATAGCTCCTAAGGATCAAGTGAAAACAACATTTACCAGTCCTTATGGTACGTTTGTTTTTAGAAGAATGTCATTTGGTTTATGTAACACCCTTGCTACAATTCAAAAATGTATGATGGATATTTTTTGTGAATAAATTGAGGAAGGAATTGATATTTTTATGGATGATTTTTTAGGGTTTAGAACATTTATCAAAAGTTCTTAAGCACTGTGAAGAAACCAATTTAGTCCTTAATTGGGAAAAAATACCAATTTAGGGTAGTAGGATGAATAATATTGGGACATCAGATATCAGAAAATGGTATGGAAGTAGATCCTGCTAAAATTCAAGTGATCATTAATTTACCTTACCCAACAAATGTAAGGAAAATTAGGAGTTTCTTAGGATATGATGGATTAAAAAATTGCTAGGCTTTTATGTCATTTACTGGAAAAAGATGTAATTTTCTATTTTGATAAAGAGTGCTTAAAAGCTTTTGACCTAACAAAAGAAAAATTAATCATTGCATTAATTATAGTTTTACCAAATTAGGGAAAAACTTTTCAATTGATATGTGAAGCTAGTGATTATGCTATTGGAGCTATTTTAGGATAAAAATATGATAAAATTTTCAAAGTAATTTACTATGCTAGTAAAACTATTAATGAAGCTCAAATTAGCTATTCCACTCTTGAGAAAGAGTTATTAGCAATATTATATAATTTTGATAAATTTAGATCATATTTGAATGGAACTAAATGTGTAGTGCATACTGATCATTCTTCTATTAAGTATTTAATGAAGAAGAAAGATGCTAAATCTAGACTAATAAGATGGGTTTCTCTTTTACAAGAATTTGACTTTGAGATAGTAAATAGGAAGGGAGTTGAGATTTAAATAGTTGATCATCTGTCCAGGCTTGAATTAGAGAAACCACTCTGTTTTCGAAAAGAGATTAATTAACATTTTCTAGATGAAAAATTAGTGAATATTAATGAGTGGCGTGTTCCGTGGTATGCCGACATTATGAACTTTATTTTTAGTGATATTATACCTTATGGAATGACGAATAAATAAAAAGAAAATTTATATATGAAGTTAAGACTTATTTTTTGATGTCCCATTTTTATATAAATAATGATAGGATCTAAATATTCAAAAAAGTGTGCCTTTAGAAGAAATTAATAAAATTATCCAAAAAACTCGTAACTCTAATTTTGGGGGACATTTTGGTGTTGATAAAACGACATACAAAATTTTACAATCTAGATTTTATTGGCCTATAATCTTTAGAGATGTTAACGCTTATATCAAAACTTGTGATCGATCTCAACAAGTAGGCAATATTTCTAGAAGAAATGAGATGCCCCTCAATTATATGCTAGATGTTGAAATATTTGATGTTTGGGGATTAAATTTCATGGGACCATTTATACCATTTTTCAAAAATTTATATATATTGTTAGTAGTGGACAATGTATTTAAATGGATAGAAGCTATTTCCTTACCTTGATGTGATGCTCAAAGTGTTGTAAAGTTTTTAAAAATGAATATATTTTGTAGATTTGGGATGCCAAGAGTGATCATAACTGACGGGGAAGTCATTTCAGAAATGTAATAATGGAGAAGTTATTGAGGAAATATCGTATAAAACATAGAATTGCTGCTGCTTATCATCCTCAAACAAGTGGTTTGGCTGAATTATACAATCGTA
This sequence comes from Phalaenopsis aphrodite, assembly GCA_003013225.1. Lineage (NCBI taxonomy): Eukaryota > Viridiplantae > Streptophyta > Magnoliopsida > Asparagales > Orchidaceae > Phalaenopsis > Phalaenopsis aphrodite. The sequence continues at coordinate 21,244 of NEWO01001333.1, read as the reverse complement.
AAATTAAAAGAATTATGGAAAAATCTATGAATCCAATAAAAATGGATTGGTCAGTCAAACTTGACTATGCTTTGTAGGCTTATAGGACTGCATATAGAACTCCTATAGGAATGTTTCCATATAGGCTGATATTTAGGAAAGCTTGTCACTTACCAGTTGAGCTTGAGAATAAAACATATTGGGCGATTAAGAAATTTAATTATAATTTAAACGATGCTGGTGAGAAAAGATTATTGCAATTATATGAGCTTGAAGAGATAAGAAATGAATCTTATGAGAGTGTTAAGATTTATAAAGAAAAAATGAAGATGCGGCATGATAAAAAAATCTAACTAAAAATTTTGAGTCAGGGAATTAATGTTTGCTATATAATGCAAGGTTAAGATTATTTCCAGAAAAGCTTAAGTCCAAGTGGATGGGCTCATTTGTTGTGATAAAAGTTTATCCCTATGGAGCTGTGGATATTAAAGATCATATAACTGAGAAGATATTTAAAGTGAATGGTTACAAATTTAAATGATCATATGATGTTGGGTCAACCAGAAAAAGCACTGGTTATGTCTGGCTGACGACATTAAACCAAGCGCTCTGTAGGAGGTGATACACAAAATTAATATATTATTTTAAGTACCCTTTTATGCCTATTTTTGGTGATATTGCACTTTAAAAAAAGGTATTTTTGTGTTTTTATTGCAGTTATACCATTTTTAGGCATTTGGAGCAAAAATGGAAAAGGAACAAACTTTGGAGCAAAAATAGCCAATTTTGGGGTTTGGCGCATGATGCGCCAAAATCTAGAGCGCTGGCACATGATGCACCAGGTATGAATTTTTCAAATTAAGGAGGTTCGAGATAAATTTTTCACAAATTTTTAAATGGACACTTGTTTAAAACAACACATGGAGTGATTCAATGCATCTAGACACATTGGAAGATTCTAATTTTAAGGGATTAAAATCTTGGATCAAAGAGGCACATCTTTTGAATTCAAAGGTTTGAATTTTGACTTTTGGATGGAAATTGAAATTCTTTTGAGAGGAGGCAGCCTAAAAAAAATTTGAGTGGGAGAAGAACTTCAAGGGAGGCGAAGAAAGTTAGGTGGCGTGAGAACCAAGAGGGAGAGATAGAGAGACAAAGTCAAGGGCTTGGAGATTATCTTCTAGGGTTGTAAGAGGATAGGGAAGGTGAGAGATTTCTTCTTCATTACACTTCTAAGAGAGAATGGAGAGTGCTTGTAAAGAGAGAAAGGCTTTGAGAGAACTTCTACATATTTTCTTGGGAAGGATTGTGAGATAAGTTGTATTATTCATTTCTTCAGTTTGTAAACTTTTTTTAAATATAATGTCTGTGTTTTATTATATCATTCTCATGAATTCTGAGTAGTCTTCTTTATCCTTCTCCCTACTTTCAAAAAATGGATTTTTGAAGAACTGCCTTTGTTTTCTACATTTTTAAATGTTGATAATTTGTGATGATTTGAACTCTGATCTTCACTTACTTTTCGATCTGGCAAATTGACTTGTTAAAATATGTTGGGAAACATATATTCTAAAATGGGGATATGATTTCTACAATAAAGGGAGAATCACATTTGATTTCATGGGAGAGTATGTCATCCATGGGATTTGGTGCAATTAAATAAAGAAATATACTTCGTTTGATATAAAATTGGAAGATTTTATTGTGACAGATAGAATTCTCAATTTGGTTCAGTTGATTAGAAAATAATGCGAGCATGTTATCCTTCATGTGAGGGAGTAGTGAGAGCCTTGGAGTGACAGCCGGTATCCTCTCAGCCTAACCTCGGAATTAAGGACCAAACTCTAGATTAGTTAATGTTCTTTATAGCGCTCGAAAGAGGGTAGAGAATAGGATTGCTCCTATTTGGCACAAAANAAAAAATATCAAAATTTGTGCACTGGCGCCTAAGCACCACATTCCCATGATTAAGCATGGGACAACCTGAGAGACAGGCTCCTAAGCGCCAAGCTAGCCATGCTTAAGCTCCAGTTCATGAAAAATTGTTCACAAATAGTTAAAAGTGAAAATTAACTTCAAAATCACCATTTTCGCACCTAAATTTCATCCCCTATCTCTAGATTTTGCAATTTTGAGTTTAGGGCACAGCCTATTTTGAAGATTTCTTAATGATTTGAAGAAAGATTTTCTAAATTTTATCTTCTTGAGGTAAGAGCTTCACTTCTATGTAAATTTCTTTTTTATTTTCACCATATATTTTAAGCATATTATGGATCTACTAGAAAATCACTATTCATGTTGAAAATTTGAGAAAATCTATTAAAACATACATAGAAATGGTAGTTTAAGTTTATAGAAGATAAGTTTAGTAGTTTAATCTTTATTTTTGGATTTATTTTGGAATTTTATGGAATTATTAGAAATAATACCAAGAATGAAAAGGAGCAAGGGGAAGTCCCATTTTGATTCAAATAAATTTGTGAGTTCGAAGGTTCAATATAAGTACAGTGATGCACTTACAATCTTGAAAACTGTTACCTAAGAGATGTTTTAAAAGTCTCGATGGAGCTGTAGAGGACTTAATTGTTCGCCGGTAGTGGGAAATTTCTATTGTTTCTCTGTCATAGCTATAATTTTTATTGTTCGGGAGTTCTAAGAAAATCTCCTAGAAGAAGAGAATGATTGAGTTATGGTCAGAGGAAAATTTGTACCATTCTCGCTTGAGGTAATAAACATGTTTTGCCAGTTGCCCCCTGACACTCTATCTTTTTATTCAAACTACAGTCCTACTGAGACAGTGTTGAACTATATTATTTCATCTTTGGCTGCTGGAGGAGGACTTTGGAAAATTACAAATGAACGGAGAGTTAACTTTTCCACTTCGAAGTTAAATGCCACATCAAAGGCATGGAACTATTTTATTTCAGCTCGTCTACTTCGACTAATCATCTCAGAGAAGTACTAGAGAGAGAGCGACATTGAATTATTGCATTTGGTGGTTTAAGCCCATCAACATTTAAGCTCTTATCTGTCACACTATCATCAATTCTGCTGCTAACACTACTGTTGCAGGTTTGGGATTTGCTTCCTTAATCTCTTCTTTATGTGAGCAAGCAGGAGTTAAATATGATAGTTGAGAAGAGATGTTACAATCTCTGAAGCCCATTAAAAGTGTGAAAGTAATTTCCAATTCTGAACATTCATTTCTTTGCTGGAGAGGAGGATTTCTCAAATTTACGGAATGTCAACATTTGATGCTTCTATATCGAGAACATCTACCTCGAGACCATCTACATCGAGCGGTCAGTTTTCTAGTACTTAATCTCAAGATCAACTATTGCAATGGATGATGGATAATATAAATTTTACCGCAGATAAGGTACAAAATTTAAAAAGTTTTCTAGATCATATAGAATGATATATGACGAGACATAGTGATTATGAAGAGAAGTATCATTCCTCTTTGTAAAGCCTCATTAGGGGTAACCAAGGAGTGGAATTCCATTCATATCTAAAATATCCTGACTATGAGCCTAGAGATTTTTAGGATAGAGGTGACACCAATGATGATGATGATGAGGACTAGATTGGTTTAAATTTGTAGCATTTAATGTATTGTGATGTGTGAACATGCTACTTTTGATTTTGTGTAGTTTTCATAACTGCGTGATGTGTTAAACTTTTGTTTGGTTGTTATTGTGATGTTTGTGTTTTTAATAGTATTATGTTTTGTTTTTATGGTAGTGATTTTGAATTGTGTGCTTAGTGTGTTTAGTTAGTAGTATGGAACTTATTCCAGAGTATTAGGAAGGTTAAGAATCTTACTAACTTTAACTTTAACTTTAATTTCAAATTGCTACCTTGTATTTTCTTTTTTGTTATGGTTGTGAAGTCTAATTAGTGTGTTTTTTTTTTCTTTTATGTTTTTATCCACTGCATAGATGTTTAATGGATCTCTATATGTTAAAAATTAAGAAAATTTGATCAAAATTAATTTTACTAATGTTTTTAATTTTTGTACTTGTATAATTAAGGTATAAAAATTCCTGTAAGCATGTTATTTTTAGTTTTGATTCTTGCTTATATATGTCTAATGCTAAAGTGTTTTATCTTGTTAAAAATTTAAGTTGGGGGGGATAAAAAATAGTTTTCAAAACTTGAATTTTATTTGTTCTCAAATGTGCTACAAGTGAATGTGATTTAAAAAGGAAAATGATTGTATATATGAAGTTATATTAGGGAATTAAAATTTTGACTATAGAAATGAGTAAGAAAATTTAGGTTAAATCTATAGTGATGTTGAAAAACTTAAAATAAAAAAATTTTTAAGTTTAGAAATGATAAATATAGTGCAACTATCTTTAGTGGGAGATGTTGTATTTTTAAAAATATAGAAGGGTTACACTTTTATTTTCAAAACTTAAATTTCTTTTGTTAAAAGTAATTTTCAAAACCATTATTATGTTTTTAAGTAAAGGAAAAATATCAACTCTTTCCTTTAGGAAAGGAAGAGTGGAGTTCAAAATCATTAAAGGCCTATCCTGTAAGAAAAGGAAGAAGAGAAAAGAAAAGTGAAAGGAAAAAAAAGGAGTATGTGAAAAAAGCAGAAGTTTGAGGATTAGTGCCTAATCGAAAGATGGCTCCACATTTGATCTTTTTAAAGCATAAGACTTGAGAAACTCTTAAGCTTAAGGATATAATATAGTGAGTAAAATTATACTTAGTAAAAATTTTTAAGTGAAGAAGATAGAATGCCTATACCCTATATTTGGAAAAATCTACAAGTATTTTTTAACTAGATAGAAACTCATATGTTCTTACCCCTTCACTTTAGAAATTTCTAAACTCTAAGTTGGTCTCATTCACTAAAATTTTTTTCTAAATTGGACTACTATACTTCTAGAACAAAATTTTAGAATATCATAAACAGGCTCATATACATAATATACTTATTTTTGTTTTGAAAGATTGGAGTGCCACTTGAGGACAAGTAACATTTTAAGTTTGGGGAATTTTGAAACACCTAAAATATATATTGTTTAAGTACAAATTTTTATACCTATTTTTGAGATATTATGCTTTAATGAAAGGTATTTATGTGTTTTTTTAGGTACAATCACAAAGATGAAAAATGGTGAAAGGAGTGAAAAAGATTAAATTTTGAGCAAAAATAATGAAAAGGTGCAAAAGAAGCATGGCGCCTAAGCGCCCAAATCTAGCGCTTAAGCACCAGCAATACAAAGAAAGCTGCGCCTAAGCTCCAGGGACCTTACGCTTAAGCGCCAGTGGCAATTATTTGATGGTTTAATGAATTTTGATGGATTTTGAAGAGGTTTTTTAGGCACCTATTGGCAAAAAATGATGGTTATAACCACTATGGACTAAAATATAATAAAAGGACTTTTGAAAGGAGGCATCTCTTGAATAAATTTATCAAATATGGACGCATTTTGAAGAGATACCAAGGCATCTCTTGGAAAACTATAGAAAGAGGGAGTTAGAGTGTATTAAGGGCTCTTCTAGTCTCTTCATTATTGCTCAAGGGAGACTCTTCTCTGCATTTTAGGAGAGACTTTTAGATGTCATCTGCATTTACCTTTTCCTTCTCTTTTTAGTTTTAATTTTGAGAGTTAAGAGTGTTGTAAGAGAAAAAGAGATTTAAAGGAACTTCAAGAATTTGGTGGAGGATTTGAGATAAGTTTCTATCTTTTGTTACTACATTTGGTTTTAATTTAAACTTCTTGTTAGTTTAACAATGATTTATAATTTTAAACTAGATTGTGGTTGAGTTTTCTCAATGAATTCTGAGTATTTTTTGTTACTTATTTTTTTTAAAATGATACGTAATTAAAATTTTGGATGGAAGTTGTGGAAAGTATTGATCTTTCTTGATTTGGCCCATTAAGTTGTTAAAATTTATTGTGAGAATATGTAAGATCCATGATGATATTGTTTCAGTCAACAATTGGTAAGAATAATATGAGATTCTATGGATGAGAATGTAATTCATAGATTGAGTGCAAATGCATAGGGAAATAAACTTTGAAGGGTGTAGAGTTAGAGGACATTAGAGTGACAACCTAAAGCCCTCAATTTGGTTTATTATTTTAGGCTTTGATACGAGATGTTAGCCCCCAAGTAGAGGGAGAAGAGGGAACTCTAGAGTGAGAGCTGATATTTTCTCTACCTAACCGGTCTTCAAAACTATTCAAACTTTAAATTAGCCAATGTTCTTTATAACATCTCTAGTAATGGTAAAGAATAATATTGATTCTATTTGGCACAACACAATTTGAATACTTTCACAACAGAATTCCTATACTTGTTACTAATACATTATAAGGAAAAAGATATTTTATATTTAGTGATTTTATCTTACAAAAACTCAAGTTATATTTATTTAGTTGTTATTTTATTTTTAATTATCAAAAATATCCAAAAAGAATTGAACTTTCATTCGAGTGATAATATCTATAATTTGAGTAAGTGTCTTTTTAAAATAGAGCTTTGTTATCTAATTATAGTGTTAAGAGTTAAATCAGTCCTTATGGGTTCAATATTCGGGCTTAATCAAAAAGTCCTATATTACTTGATAACGATACATACACTTGCCTACTATCCCAATATATAAATATAAAAGTTGAACTCTTACTTTCTTTGGGGTAAAGTTTTTGGTTTAGTTGAATAGTAGGAAATAAAAGTTACAAATATAATCGCATATATTGTAATATTGTTGCATATAGATAGTCGGGATCAGACAGCTAGTTGTTTGGGATATCATGCACTGATTTTTACTTTATGTCAACAATCTGGAGTAGAATTTGATAGAAATCAAGAAATGTTGCAGACACTGAAACCCATTGGAAATCCCAAAGTGCATAAATTTGAATCGTTTGTTGGATCTGGAAGTGGAAGTAGTGATAGACCCTCCACATTAGCTATAGGACCACCTACTTCTGATTTTGTTTCACTTGAAAATATTATGAAACAGTTGATGATTCAACAATCACATATTATAGTAATGCCAAATAGAATAGGTGGTTTAGAAGCCAAAAATGCTTACAATGATGAATATAAGCAGAGAAGAGTCAAATAATGAGATTGCGTATGAAGAGGTGATAGTTAGATTTTTTAGGGGTGATCATACTGTACAGTTTCCTACATGCCCCAGTTTCAAGCCTAATGTGTAATAAGAAGGAGAGAAAGAAGACAAAGCGGAGGAAGAAGATGAGGAGGATGATGATGACTAAAATTTATTTGGTTTTGTTTACTTTTATTTGTTGTTGTTTGTTTTATTTTATTGTTGATGGTACAAGTTGGACAATTTATGTGTTTGGTTTGTGGACCTATTGAACTTGTTGTAAATGTAGCTATAAATTATGGATTTTTATTTCAGCATAGTTAGTTGCTTTAATGTAATGTTTATGTTTTTAATTTACTTTTGCTAAAAAATCCTTTGATATATTATGTTTCATTTAATGCTTTAAAGCCTGTACTTTTTAAATTAGTATCTACAATATGTCAAAGCCAAGTTTCAAATTCAAAATCTTCTATATGTTAGTATTATTTTTATGCATTTACTATTTTCATTCACCTACAAAATTTTTGTAATATATACTTTACTTATTATTTAAAAACTTAAGCTCGGGGGAAGGAAAAATTTCTTTAAAAGAAGTAAACTAAATTTTATCTATCCTCAATTAACTATAGTTTAAAATTAATTTAACATGACCTTATAGGAGTTTAACTTTAAATAACTATCTTTTTGTTTGAAAATATTATGGTAAATTTAAGCAAAAATTTTTAAGAATGAATGTCAACTCTAGAATTAAGGTATTTAGTATGAAAGAACAAGACTATGTTTCTCCATTTCAAATAAAGGAAATTGTAGTTTTGAAGTATTAAGAATCTTATAGTTTCACATAATAAGAAATGAATGAAACTTTATGAAAACTCTTTAAAGCTAATATGAATTTATAATGTGAAGGTAATAAGTTTTAACTTTAAGAAGATGATAGTTATGTTCAAAATTATTAAAGGCTTTCCAGTTATAGTAATCCTCACATGAAAAAGAAAAGGAAAAAAATAAAAGAAGAGAAAGCATTGAAAATGATCCAAAAAAAAAAAAAGAAAAGAAAAAGAAAAGAAAAATATGTGAGGAGAAGCTTGAGGAGATGTCTAATAAAAAATTATCACTTGAATTAACTTGAGAAAAAAGGCTCTATAACATTTTCTAAACTTGTATTTCAGTATTAGCATCCATATTAATAAAGTTTTCATGAAATTCTTTTTCATATTGATATTCTAAGAATCTTTGATATGATAAATTACAATTCTTCTTAAAATTAATGGACATTTAGACATCTTAGAGTTGATTACTAGGTATTCTTATACTTGTAGTTTTAACCCAAGTTGTTAAAAGTTTTTCTTAAGTTTTACTTTTATATTTATTAAACCAAATTATGGAAGTTTATAAGTTAATCTCTGCCATAAGCCACATTTTTTTTATGTAGTAAAAGTGTCACTTGAAGAGAAGTAACATTTAAGTTTGGGGGATTTTGATTCACCAAAATAATGTGCAACTTTATGCATTCATTTTATGCTTAAATTTGGTGATTTTGTACTTTAAATAAGGTTATTTTCATGCTTTGTTGTAGGTATATCAATTTTAGGCAATTTGAGCAAAAACTAACAAAAAGGAAGAAATTTTGAGTCAAAATAGAGCATTTTAGCATCCTAGCACCAGAGGTGCCATTTTCCTGAGAGCTGGCACCAGAGGTGTCATTTTATAGAGAAGTCATGTCAGAAGCACCAGAGGTGCTAAAATCCAGAACAGCATAGACTTTAGTAGGTTGGCACCAGAGATGAAATAGATGAAGTAAGGTAGTTATTGACTAATTTTGATCAATTTTTTAAGGCTCCAATCAATTCAAACACCCCATGGAGTGATTCAATGCATCTAGACACTTTTGAAAGGCTCTTAAATGAAGGGACTTTTCTCTTTGTGAGAAGAGGTGTGCCTTTTGGTAAAAAAAAGGAGGGAATTTTAAATTCTCTTGAAATGAGGGTTGGTCCTAATTAAAAAAGAGAGGAGTTTAGAGAAGAAGAGGGGGGTAAGAGGTTTGAAGAGAATAGGTTGGCGTGAGAGAGAAGTCATAGGAGAAGAGAAGATTTTCTTCTAGTTTTGAAAGAAGAGAGGGAAGGTGACAGATTTCTTTTTCATTACATTTCTATTAGAGAATTGAGTGTGATTGTAAAGGGATAAAGTGCTTAAAGGGACTTTAATGGATTTGCTTGTGAAGGATTATTAGATAAGTTTTGTTCTTTCCTTTATTTATTTTGTAAACTTATTTTTATATATAAAATCTATGTTTTTTCGTATCCTTCTCATAAAATCTGAGAAATCTTCTTTGTCCCTCTCCCTACAACAAGATATGGTTTTGCGAGGAATTAATTTTGTTATATAAGGTTTTAAACTTCAATAAATTGTGATGATTCAAACTTTGATCTTTATTTACTTTTATATATGACCAATTCAAATGTTAAAATTTTTTTATAAACATAAGGTCCAAAAGGGATATGCTTTCTGCAATAATTTAAGAGTCACATTCAATTTCATGGGTGAGAATGTAGTCCACGGGGTTGCATGTAAATAAATAAAGAAATATAATTTAATGGGCGTAGAATTAGAGATTTTAAGGTGACAAATTAAAATCCCTAATTTAGTCTAGTTGCTTTGAAACTATAGCAAGATTGTTAGCTCTCAAGGAAAGGAGAAGTGAGAGCTCTGGAGTGACAGTCAATATGCTCTCAACTTAACCATGGATTAGGGACCAAACTTTGGATTAGTCAATGTTATTAATGTTCTCTCAGAGGGTAATGAATAGGATTGCTCCTAATTGACACAATATAATTTATATGTATTTTAAAAGATTTTAATTACTTTGCAATCCATACACTCATTGTAAAGAGGAAAAAAGCTTTCTTAAATTTAAACTCTTCGTTACAAAACTATGTTTAGTCTTTATAAGTTTACTATTGAAGTTTATCAATTAATTTAGTTAACTTAATTCTTTTAATTGCATTTCATTTAACATACAGTAAATTTACTTTAGATTTGTTTTGCTTACTTTAGTTTTATAGTTTGAATACTGTGTTTGACGTTATAACCATTAGAATTTCCAAATCCCTATGGAATCGATACTTAGGACTCCATTAGAGCCCTTTATTACTTGAGAGATACATATACTTGTGTTATTATTACAGTTTGGTCGCTTAAGGATTTTAAAAGATAAAATTATTTATATTGAGTTTATTTTTATTATGATTTAGCTGCATATTTACTATTTGTGTTATCATGTGTGTATTGTAGTATTGAAAGATATTTACAACACAACCCACAAAACTGTCGCATCAAGTTCCCTACATATCCTCCATACCAGTTATATGAATAGAGTACGATAATGGAGGAGGATTCAGAGGAGGAAACTGATGCTAAAGCTGGTGGTGATGTTATTGATGATGATGATGAGGATGAGGAGCAGATTTTTATTTTGATGTGATGTAGTGATATCTATTTTTCTACTTGTTACTGTATTGTTTTATTCATTTTTTATTCTATTGTATTGGACATTCCCTCTTACTGCTAATATTATGGATGTACTGGAGTAATTTTTATTGATGCTTTTGACTTTCTCTGAACTTATCTACTTTAATATTGTAGTTTTTTTAATGCAGTTTTCACGTTAAACATGTTGAACAGAGATTCACTTATTGCTACATACTTGTCTTTTCTGTTTACATTTGTGTATTTTTTATGATATACTCATGTGGTAGAAATTAACACTATTTTATTTTCTCCCTACTTTTTCTTCTGTTATGAATGTTATAAATGCTAAAGAAACTAAGCTTGAGGGTGGGTTCAGGAGAAAAAATTTTACAAGCTTAATTTTTTTTTGTCATCATTAACCTACACTTATAATTGTTATGTTTTAAAAAGGACTAGAGGCATTTGGAGTTAACTTTAGATTACTTCAATTTTGATTTTAGGAATGACATAATAGATTTATTTAAAGTTCTATGTAAATAAGAATGTTCTAGAGTTAAGTTATCTTATAGAAAATAAGTAGAAAAAAAAAATTTACTTTTATTGTAGAAAAAAATTATATATTTGAAGAACTATGAATCCTTAGATTTACATTTTATAAGAATTAAGCCTCTCTTGAAAATTTATTTCAACTAATACTTTCAATTTTTTAAAAATCAAAAAAGTAAAGGAGAGTGATAGGTTTTACTTTAAAGAGATGACAGTGAAATTTAAAATTATTAAAGGCCTATATTGCTATATTTATCCTCCTATAAATGTGTTAAGGATTGAAAACAATCCTAAAGAAAATAAAAAAAACAAAAAAAAAGAAGAAAAGGTAAAAAGCATGAGGAGAAGCCTAATTAAAAAGTAGTTTCATTCGAATCATTTTAAAGCAAAAGACATTATTACAATCCTAAATTTATTTATATTTTAAAAACTATAGTCAATTTCTATAAATTGAGTTCTTTGATTCTATATTCTATACTTTTTAAGGATCCTACGTTTGATAAATATTAATGATTTTCGAAGTAGATAGAAAATCAGAATTTCAAAGATGAATATAATGTTTTCTTATACTCTAGTTCTAAACTGATTTCCTATGATTTTTCTTAAGTTAAATTGTGACATTTATAGGCAAAATTATTGATACTTTTAGTGGAACCCACTTCCTTAAATTAACAAACTTAAATTTAAAAAATCCTAGTGTTACTTGAGGACAAGTAATGTTTTAGTTTGGAAGATTTTAATATGTCCTAAAGCATGCCTAATTTGTTTTATGTTTTTGTCTGTTGCCAAATTGGAAGTT
>NEWO01001331.1:51388-73201 GCA_003013225.1 Phalaenopsis aphrodite | reverse complement strand
CACCCATTTGGACCCATGCACTAAAGGTGACCTAACCACCCTAAAGTCACCAAATTAACTCCACCCCAACCATTAGTTGGACTTAGTGACCAGTCCAAACACCATGAAACCACCTAAATCAAGCCATGGACCAAAGGTCCCCCAAATGAAGGGATATTATTTCCAAAAATGCACATGCTTAAGATATCTTTGTCAAATTAAAGCACATTTGCATTAAATTGTTGTGATGGATTCCTCTGGGTTCTCTGCGCTCCGAGCCACCTTCCCCTGGCTGGCCGGCTAGCCTAGTGGCTGGAAAAGCTCAAAACCAAGAGCCACCCCAAAGGCACCTCACCCAAATCAAACATAGAGGCCATCTCATTCAAATTAAATTGAAGAGCTCCTCTGCCCTCCACCTAACCACCACAATGCACCCAAACTTGTGCCCTGAGAGCCACCCCATGACCATTTTTATGAAAAATCACCTCCATGACCATGGGAGGTGTGCAAAATTTTTCTCAAAGAGAGCCTCCCAAAATCACTCACTGAGCTTCCTTGAGATCTCCTCAGCCCATTCCAATCACCCCACTGTTTTGATTCCGTATGTACAACCCTAATTTTGAGCTTAAAAATTAAGGCAGAAATAGAACATCTCTCAAAAACTTCACCAAACTTCAATTGCTTGTGCCCAGACCTTCACAATAGCAAGAGATGACAAAGCCCCATCAAATTACCCTCTGAAATAACCTCCACCATAGCTCTAGACCAACACCTGAAATCGAGCTTGGTTGAATTTATACTTAGGCCTTACATCAAGACCAGGGACTCAATCTCTAGCCTCCTTAGACCCCAAAACATGACAAACACCTCTAATTGAAGCCTCCCTTCTCAGAGCAAAGGTATAAAACTTCTCCTCCACCCGAGTCCATTTTGATTCTCCATTTACTTGAACTTAATTTCATGACACATTAGCCGTATGGATATGTTTGTCTCATTAAGGTGAGCATTTTAAAAAAATTCACTTAATTTGGTTGAGAAATGAGAGAGATCTTATGCCTTGAAGGTGAACGACTCTTGGCTTAAGCCATTGGGAACAATGAACACGCGTCATTTGATCGCACGTGCATCAAACAGAAGAAGGAGATCGGGCCGAACGACCCTTTGGGACATAAACAACGGGTTGAGTCACTAAGCTACGTGGATGACAACGTCCAACCAGAGCGCCCCATGCATGCCTTCAGAGCCTTCGTAGAATGAGGTGGTACGCGCAGTTTAAATAGAAAAATATGGCCTTTTCTATTTATTTAAATACCCCTAACTTAGAAAATCCATAACTTTGTGTAAGAAAATCACAAAAATAAAATAAAAAAACCCTCTTGCTCAGTAAACAGAGGAGAATAATGTGGAATAAATTTCAAGTCCATTTGATGCATAAAGTATTTTTAATTAATTAAACACTATTTAGGATCATTTGTTTCTCCATGCATATTGATACATCACCTTAGCTTGAAACTTTGACATGTTGTAGCCTCTATCAAAAGAAACATCCTCTGATTTTTTCAAAGTCAGAAGAGGTTCCTATACAGAGATCCATATTTTTCAAGATCTTGCACATTACTTCCTTAAAATAATCATGAAAAATAGCATATTGATTAGAAAATTCTAAGAAAATTTTGGAAGATCCAGCATGACTAAAGAAGCCTTTGGAAATAATTTCATGGGTCAATTCATTTAAAATACCCTTAAATTTTACAAACACTAAATCACTAAAGTAATTAATTTTAGAAAATATAAACATTTAAATGATTTGATTTTTCATCTCCACTGTAATTTATGATCCAGAGAACTCATCATAAAAACTTCAAAAATATTTTGAGTTCATTTGATATTTTAAATTGATTTTGAAAAATAAACATCATTTTTGGCACTTAAATGATTTTTTAAAAAATCAAAATATAATTCAAAAAATTATGAAACTTAGTTTTTTGAGTTCTCTGTGATGAGGGATATTTTATAAAAATAAAATATCATTTAGGATAAAAACTAGATTTTTGCCCTATTTTAAATATTTAAATAATTAAAAATTCATAAAAATCACAAAAATAATAAAACTCATGGAAATGCTCTAAATTGCTTCCTAATCACTTAGGAACAATTAGAATATTTTTCCTGATTTTCTAAATAAAGATATTGAATTTCAAAGCTTTAAAATAATTTTTAAGGGCTAAAAATGAGTTTTTCACTAAAAATAATTCCAATGAATCAAAGAAAAATAAAAAAATGTGAGTTTTGCTCCTCTGAGTTCTCTAACCTCAAAGAGATTTTTCAAAAATACAAAACTTAATTTTCACAATTTAAAATATTTTATTTTTTTTTAAATTGCCAAAAACTTAAAATAATTCTAATAAATCACAAAGAATTCAAACAATTATGAAGTTTGATCTAAAGGCTTACCTGGTCTATGTCTACCTCCAGTAAAAATGTCAAAGGATTAGAATTTACCTTGGTCAAGTTAGGAATTTTCTTTGTAAAATCCTATTTTTGCATGCAAATAATTATATAAAATAAATTAAATTCTAAAAAATTACATTTTCTCCTCTGATATCTTAATTGGCCCATGAATGAGGTAGGATAAATATTTCAAAGTCATTTGAATTGAATTTGACAAAATATGAATTGTTAGAGCCTTAGGGGAAAATGTGTAATTTTGGAAATTTAGCCTTAATTAACATTTAGGCTTAAGTCAAGGAGGGAAATGGGTAACCTCTGATCTTAATCAATTTATTTGATTCTTGAAACACAAGGGGTTAATTGGTAGAAACCAATCTCACTTTCCTCATTAAAAAGATAAGGCAATAAAATTTTAAATTATTAAAATTTGGAAGTTTATTAAAATTAAATGATTCTGGACTTAGGGGTATGAATTTTGAAGTCAATAATTAATCAATTTAATACCTTTATTCTGATTTTCAAATAAAAATTCAAATCATGAGTCATGACCACTTAAAGCTTAACATTTTCAAAACTAATTAAGACACTCACCTAGGTCTTAAGGGCTTAGTGGTGACGTAGGCCAAATCAAAATTAACTAAATGAAAATTAGAAAAATAAACATAATTAAATCAAACACTCTTGAAACACCACTAAGCCCAAATTAGGGTTAAAATTTGACTAAGTGTTCCAACAACTTTAACTTGTCTCTTTAAGGGTCTTCACCCATATAATTTTCAAATTAAATGATAAATGATAATTAACCTATTCTTAGGGATAATTGAGACATCAATGTTCACTGAGCATTAAGGGTATTTATAGGATGAATTATCAAGCAACATAATAAGTTTAAAAAGAACTCGAGATTTTCCACCAGGCAACGAGAGAGTAGTATGGTCCTGCTTCTTTCTCTAGATCTGTTGGATACCTCTGAGATCTACCAAACTTAATATATTTTGTTGGGCAACATCATCCTTAATTAAACTTCTAAGGACCCGCCAAGATATGACATAGGGTTAGGAAAATTATCAAAACTTTACCTTTCTTGCTTATCATAAACTGCCTTAACCTACATTTTAAGTTTCAGGTGGTGGAACGAGAAGACTCACCAGGTACACTTTTACAGTTTTCAGCATTATCTTTCTTGTACTTTCATACTGTACTTTTATACCAGTAAATTAGCATGCTAAACAATGATGTCACCCTACTTGAAAACTAAAACTATTAGGATAGCCACATAACCATAACCATAACCATAACCGAAACCAAAATTAAAATCAACCAAGATAAAACTCACCGCCACAACATTCAAAATATAAAGAACTCAAAATTTAATCACAAACATCACATAAAACTACAATTGCAACTAAATTAAAACGTCTCTATCGGATGAGCGGGAATTCCTCGGAGGAGGTAACCTACGGTTGCTAACGAGGCTTCCCACAGTTTAAATGAAATTATGGAACTCATTAAGTTGAGTTTAGTAAGTTCATTTGCACTAAGTGAATCTAATAAAAAATAGTGGTGTCGGAACGAGCGAACCGTAGGATTTTAACCGGTGTCACTCTAATCAACTTTAACATCCCCTCATTAAATTTAAAGAACTTCAACCATAGGGCCACCTGATTTGTTATTATAACTTGACACACTAGAAAACTCAAACTCATCACGGTAAGGGGCTCGGAGCTAGCATGGTGGGCAGCACATTTTCAACAGCAAAACCTATCATCCCCAGCTAAATCAGTCTTCTTTAGATTTAAACAACAAAGTCATATGACTTCGAGGTTGCTTGCTTATGCAACGTAAATCCTCACCTTATCTTTAGGCCTTTGCATAGCCCTACTATACAATATAAGACCTAACTCATCTTAGGATTCTGAGGTTGTCGTTTGTCACGACCTAAGTCCTCACATCTTCCAGGTTATTTGTGTGATCGTTTCACACAAATGTAAGCCCTAACTAATAAAATTGGCAAGATGAAGTACTTAAATTTTTTTTCCTCAAAACTGAAGTCAAACATTAGGATAGCTTGGGAAGTCACTGAGGTTCTCCTCTGGATCCATGACATTCTCTAGTTCTTCATCCTTTAGATTCTACAATAAAATGTTCTAGATTTGAACCAATCCCCTTTCACACATCTACATTCGATCTCATTGAAGAGTCCTACCCATTGAAAAACCCTTGAAGATAATATTTTCTTGATTTTTATCGAGAGTCTTCTTAGATGACTTTGGTCATTAAAGATGTAATTAACTATAAGGGCTTGCCCTTATAGGAAGCATGTCCGAACCCAGTTAATATAAACCATATTTAATCCTTTAAATTAAAGAGGAACTTGTCGGCAAATACAAAGGTTTAGCAGACCAAACAAACGTCATACTTTCCTTAGTTTATTTGATCGTGTCGCATCCTCAAGTCTTGTGTTTATCCTTAGAGATAGATACATGATTTGAGGTGCAATGCTCTTTCATTTTAAACTATAAAAAATATGGTGTTAGTTTGATTTCATACTTCAACGTCCTTTCGAAGCGGGCGGTGAGATTTCAATTCTAGCGACTGATAACTTCTAACGGGCAACTCCTCACAAACCAACCCAAAAATAATGCTGACATTGTACTTTATTGTTGAGACTATTTGGTTTATTTTTAGAGTGTAACACTTTATTTTAAATGTTATGTTGAATTGTGAACTGTAGATTTGTGAGAATATTTTTACATTGAGAACCATTTTAGTACAATTGTTAGCTTTTAGTACTTTGTTGGACGTAGTTAACTCTTTCTTAGCAAATTTTTATATGTATTATGTGTTATTTAATGTTTTAAGGCTTGTAGCTTTTCATATTAGCACCTGCAAAATTTCAAAGTTAAGTTTCAAATTAAAACCATCAACAGGTAAGTCTTTTCTTTATGTATTAAATGTTTTCTTTCACCCTCTATTTTTTAAAGTTTTTCATGCAAATTATTTTAAATATTAAAGTTTGGGAGGGACAGTACAATTCATTTTTAAGGAAAAGAGTTTTAATTTTATTTGTCCTTAATTAGCAATATTTTCAAAATATTTTAAAATTTAACATGACATTTGGTATTAGAGGGTAACTTTAGATAACCATATTTATGTTTCTAAATATACAGTAAACTTAAGTAAATTTTTTTTTAAAATAATAAAGGTTAAATTTAAAGATTAAGATATTTGGCGTGATAAAGGAATTTGTGTCTAAGTAAAGGAATTTGTAATTTTGAAATATTAAAAATCTATGTTCTCTTCTATAAATAATTAAGATATTTGATAAAGATAAAGACTATGTTTTTCTATTTTAAGTAAAGGAATTTGTATTTTTGAAATATTAAAAATCTTAGAAATTCATGTAAGAAGAAAAGATTAAAACTTTATGAAAAATCAATAAAGCTAATATAAATTTATAAAGTGAAGGAATGTGAAAAGTTTTTAACTTTAAGAAGAGGATAGTGAACTTTAAAATCATTAAAGGCTATCTAGATATAATAATCCTCACATTAAAGAGAAAAAAGAAAAAGGTTTGAAAATGATCCTGAAAAGAAAAGAAAAGAAAAGAAAAAAGATTGAAAATAATCCTGAAGAATAAGAAAAGAAAAGAAAAGAAAAAAAAAGATGTTAGGCATGAGGAGATGCCTAATTAAAAATTTGCTTCACTTGAATCAACTTAAAGAAGAAGGCTTGGCTACATTTTCTAAACTTATATTTTAGTATTAACATATTTATTAGTAAAGTTTCATGAAGTTCTTTTTCATATGGATATTCTAAGTGGCTTTAATATGAATAATTTGCAATTTTCCTTGAAATGAATAGAGAATCAAAAATCTCAAACTTGACTGTTAGATATTCTTATACCTTTAGTAGTAACTGGAGTTATTTTACATTTTTCTTAAGTTATGTTATTATATTTAGTGGACTAAGATAGGGAAATATAGAAGTTAAAATCTTTGTCATGAGTCATATTTTTGTGTAGTAAAGGAGTTACTTGAGGACAAGTAACATTTAAGTTTGGGGAATTTTGATACACAAAAAATATCCATTTTTAACCCATATTTTATACTCAATTTTGGTGATATTTCACTTTAATGGAAGGTATTTTTCATATTTTGTTGCAGGTTGTTGGTTTTTAAGACTTGGAGCAAAAAAGAAGCAAAAAAAATGAAATTTGGAGTTAAAATAAAGTTTTTGGAAAGTATTTAGCGCCGATGACGTCGTTTGACAGAGAACACAGATTTAGTTAAGTGGCCACTAGCGCGGACGACGCCAGAATGAGTGTCGATGATGCCAGTGTTAGTGAAGACCTTATTTCTAGAAGATTCGACAAATTTGGATCTTTTTTGAAGAGCTTTTGGATGCACCTATTGGAGAATCAACCCTAGGCTCTATTTAGGGCTGAAATTGATCAGAAAAAACTCTCTTTGCGCTCCTCTGCTCACTTTGATATCCTCTTCGCTATCTTTGCACAAACTTTGCATCCTTCCACACCATTAGTAATTTATTTTATTTATAGTTTTGAGTTTTGGTGGTGAGTTTAAGTGTGAATTCATCTCTAAAGAGTGTTGGAGAGGAAGAGAAATGAGAGATTTCTTCTTTCTACATTTTATAAGAGAGGCTACAAGGATTTGCTTTGAGACAGAGTTTCATATAAGTGTTGTTTGTTTATATTTGTTGTATAAACTTCCTTTTCTATATGAAATTTGCATTTTGTTGTATCTTTCTCATGATGTCTGAGTAGTTTCCTTTATCTTTCTCCCTACTCTGTGATATGGTGAAATGAAGAGATAATTTGGATGTGCTAATGTTAAAATATAAAAAAAATTGTGATGGTTTTTCAACTCTACTCTTAATTTACTTTTTGATCTGGCAAATTGAATTGTTAAAATCTATTGTAAATCATATGATCCGAGAAATGTAGTATGAGTTCTACAACAGAGTGAGAACCAAATTTAAGTCCATGAAGGAGTATTTCGTTCATGGAATTAAGTGCAAATAAATAGGAAAATATATTTTGTTGGATGTAGATTTGGAGATTTTTAGCGTGACAGACTAAAATACTAAATTTGATCTTAGTTTTTAAGAACTAAAGTGAGAGTTAGCCTTCCGGGGAAGGGAAGTGGGAGCTCTAGAGTGGGAACCAATATCTTCCTAGCCTAGCCACATATTTAGGGACTAAATTTAAGATTATCCAATAATTTTTTATAACACTGAATTTGGATAGTGAATTAAAATTGCTCCTATTTAGCACAATACATATTAAAACCATTTATCCCATCTCATTTCACCAAAAACTCATTGTAGTGGGAAAGATGTTTTTTCATATTAGAAAACTTCATCACATAAACATAGTTTAGTAGTTATTATTTTAAACTTTACTTTTAAATTTTGCTAGTTGTAATTAATTTAGTTTTGATAGTATTTAAAACATTCAAAATTAGTAATAGTAATTTCATTGTAATTCTATGAATTTCTTAGTTAATTTATTATCTCAAATTTAAACCTTCCTCGTAGGATCGATATTTGGGACCTAAATAGAAAGTTTTATATTACTTGATAACAATACGTATACTTGCGTAGAATCCCAACATTAAGTGTTTAACGCTATTATTCATAAATTACCACATCAAGTTTTTGGCATTGTTGTAAAGTGGAGTAAACTTTATAAATTTTACACAACTATATTCACTAGGATCAGTTCACACTGTCGACATACCATGGAACAAAGCACTCATTAACTCTGAACAATTCCTCATCTGGAAAATGTTCATTGATCTCTTTTTGAAAATTGAAATGCTTTTTTAATTCAAGCTTGGACATATGATCATCAATTTGATTTTCATCTTCATTTTTATGTACTATTTCAAATTTAAATTCTTGCAAAAGAAGAATCCATTTTATAAGTCTTGATTTTGCATCCTTTTTTTTCAATAAATATTTAATAGCACGATGATCAATATGCACAATACATTTAGTTCCAATTAAGTATGATCAAAATTTATTAAAAGCATATACTGCTGCTAATAACACTTATCACGTTTGTCCTAAAAAAGCTGCAATAGCATAATCACTTGCACCACATATTTGTTCAAAAGGTTTTTCCCAATTTGGTGAAACAATAACTGGTGAAGTAACTAATTTTTATTTTAATAGCTAAAAAGCTTTTAGGCACTCCTTATCAAAATTAAAAATTACATCTTTTTCAAGTAAATGACATAGAGGCTTAGCAATTTTTGAGAAGTCTTTAATATACCGCATGTAGAATCTAACATGTCTTAAAGAACTCCTAGTTTCCCTTACACTTGTTGGGTAAGGTAAATTAGTAATCACTTGAACTTTTGTAAGGTCTACTTCCATACCATTTTCTTAAATCTGATGTCCTAAAACAATTCCTCATGCTACGATAAATTGGCATTTTTCCTAGTTAAGGACAAATTTTGTTTCTTCACAGCGCTTAAGAAATTTTGATAAATGTTTCAAACACGATTCAAATGAAGTTCCAAACACTGAAAAATCATCCATAAATACATTAATTCCTTTTTTGATTAAATCATAGAAAATAGCCATCATACATCTTTGAAATGTAGCAGGGGCATTACATAAACCAAAGGGCATTCTTCTAGAAGAAAATGTACCATAAAGACTGGTAAAAGTTGTTTTGTCTTTATCCTCAGGAGCTATTTATGTTTGGTGATATACAATATATCCACCCAGAAAAGAAAAGTATTTATGCCCAGTTATTTTATCCAACATTTGAACTAGAAAGGGTAGTGAGAAATGATCTTTTCTAGTGGGGAGATTTGATTTCTATAATCAATGCATATTCTCCACCTTGTAACTTCTCTTGTTGGTATTATCGCATTATGTTCATTCATAGTCACAATCACTCCTTTCTTACGAAAGCATTGAATTGGACTAACCCATGTACTATCTGAAATATGGTAGATAATTCCAACATCTAACCACTTTAAAATCTCTTACTTAATAACTTCTTTCATAACAGGACTTAATCTTTTTGGGGATCAGCCCTGAGTTTGTAAATCTCTTCCATATGAATTATATGCAAACAAATTAAAGGACTGATTCCTTTTCTATCAATAATTGTCTATCCAAAGGCTTTATTGTAACTCTTTAAAGTTTTCAATAAACTCATTTCTTCTTCTATAGTTAAGCCTAAGAAAATTTTAATGAGTAATGTTGAGGAATCGCCTAAAAAGGCGTACATTAAATGTTTAGAAAGTAACATCAACTCAAGCTCAGGCGCTTTTCAAATAATGAATAAAAAGATTTATCTTTTTCTCTCATGTCCAAAACTTTAAAACTTTCTCGAACATAATTTAAATCTTCATTGTAAAAATCTACAAATTGATCTAATTCCTCTTCTTGACCGTGCTACAACTCTTCAATTTCAGATTTCTCTTCATAAGTTGCTTTAAAATGGCCTTCACTCAAATATCTTATCACATCTATTCTATAGCATTCATCATCTTTACCTTTTGTAGGATACTTCATTGATTTGATAATATTAAATGTAACTGTCTGATCATTGACACACATAATTAATACCTCTTTCTGTGCATCTATCATTGCACTTCATGTTGCTAGGAAAGGTCTGCCCAAAATGATAAGTTTCTTCTTATCTTTCTTCGTATCTACCACAATGAAATCAACAAGAAAGATAAATTGATCCACTTTCACTAAGACATCTTCTATAACTTCTTTAGTATATTTTATTGAACGATCTGCTAACTATAGAGTTACATTAGTAGGGGATATTTCTCCTAATCTAAATCTTTTAAATATGATAATGGCATAAATTTAATGCTTGCACCTAAATCAGATAAAGATTTCCGATAAAATCCGTCTCCTATTGCACATGAAATTGTGAAGCTACTAGGATCTTTAAGCTTTTTAGGAAGCTTTTCTAGTTTATAGCACTACACTCCTCACTAAGTGCAATAGTCTTGTTATCTTCAAAATTCCTTTTTATGTTAAGAATATCCTTTATAAACTTCACATAGCTTGGCATTTGTTCTAAGGATTCACCAAATGGAATATTAATTGTAAGCTTCTTAAAAATTTCCAAAAGTTTTTAAAATTATTTGTCCAACTTTTTGACGAAGCATATGAGGAAATAGAGGTTGTGGTTTTTCCAAGTCAACTTTAAGTGGAGAAATAGGTTTCTCTAAACCTTTCGATGCTTCCTCTTTAGGCTCTTCAGTTTCTTTTCTCTCTACTTCAGTCTCTTTTTGAACTCTACCTTCCAATGCTTTTCTGCTTCTAAGTTGAACTTCTTTTACTTACTCTTTATTCTG
The DNA here is from genome assembly GCA_003013225.1 of Phalaenopsis aphrodite. Lineage (NCBI taxonomy): Eukaryota > Viridiplantae > Streptophyta > Magnoliopsida > Asparagales > Orchidaceae > Phalaenopsis > Phalaenopsis aphrodite. Next base: position 62,411 of record NEWO01001331.1, on the reverse strand, counting down.
GTCTTTTGGATTTACTTCAGTATTAGTAGGAAATGCTCTTTGGGATCTATTACTTAATGAATTTGCTAATTGTCCCAATTGCTTCTAAATATTTCTAATTGTAGTTCCTTGAATTTGTAACTGATTTCCCATTTGCAGCACATCTTCTCTTATATACAACTTTTTCTCCGCGAATTGTAGATTACTTTTAAAACCTGGAGGATAAGTAGGTCTATAATTACTATTTTCTTAATTGTTCTAGATTCTTAATGGGTTTACTTTGTTGTTGCTCCATTGTTGATTATTACTACATGAAGTATTATTCCAGTTAAAGTTGGGATGGTTCTTCCAATCTGGTTATAATAGTTTGAATATAGGTTATTCTGCTTGTTGTTTATGACATTCCAATATTTTAAAGATGCTTAAGAATCTACCATTTGACATAATGAATTCTCTTCAATCATTGCAATTAATTGAGAAAAATTCATTCCAAATTGGTCTATCTTGCTTAAAATTGCAACAACTTGATTTGCTAACATTGCAAAAGCATCAGATTTATAAATATTGGATACTTTTTTAAGATTTATCCTTTCAAAAGACCATTGAACATTATTAGTATCCATCTCTTTAATCAAAACATAAGTACAATGAAATTTTTTTGACATCAATGAACCACTAGTAGTGACATCGATAATAGATCTCAGAGATCCAACTAATCCATTGTAAAAAGATTGAATTACTAACCAATCTAGTATAAAATGGTGTGGAAACTTTCTCAATAGTTCTTTAAATCGTTTCCATGCTTCATATACAGATTCCCCTTCAAATTGACAAAAAAATGTAATATCATTTCTAAACTTTGCAGTTTTTTATGGTAGAGAACATTTAGCAAGGAATTTTTTCGCTAAATCAGCACAAGTTCTGATAGATCTAGGTGCTAATGAATGTAACCATATCTTAACCTTATCCCTTAGTGAGAAAGAAAAAAGTCTAAGTCTTATAGCATCATCTGATACATCATCATATTTAAATGTAATACACAATTTGAGAAAATTGACAAGATGTAAATTTGGATCTTTAGTTGGTGCTCCCACAAACTGATTATTTGATGTCATTTGGATAATAACGGTTTTAAGTTCTATTGAACTAGCCACTATAGCGGGTTTTTGAATACTACAATGTAGTTCATCCACCGTAAGGTTTGCATAATCTTTTAAAACTCTTGGTTAATTTCGGCATTTTGATTATTTTGGTTTGCAATTTCATGAATTTTTTTTATTTTTCTAATAGTTCTTTCTAATTCAAAATTATAGAACACAAGTTCTATAAGACATGAATTACACATACTTTACTACAAAATACGTAAAATAAAAACACACAAATAAGAACTTTATATAAAAACAACACTTCAATATTCCTATAATAAATCTAAAAAATTAAATAAGAATTTATAAAAATAAAAATTTTCTTTCTAAAAATTTCTTTAAAAATTTTACAATTTTTTTTCCGGCAACGATGCCAAAAACTTGATCCCAGTTCTCTTTATATTTCTTAATGTGATGTATGCAATTTTATTCTTAATTTTCCTTAATTATATTTGTTACTTCACAGTGGTTTCAAAACTTGATCCCTAGTAAAATAACTAGGAACAAACTTGATTTTGAAGCAAATAAAAATATAATTACTATTTTTGATATGAGATACTATGCAAGTATACATATCATTATCATGTAATATAAAAAGTTTTGATTAAGCCCCAAATATTGAACCTACGGGGAAAACTACAATATGCAATTATGAAATAGAAGAAATTAGATAACAAATATCTACTTATATATGCGACACTGACTGGATCATAGGCAGCTCTGAAAGACGACACGACGCGCTCCCATTCGTTGCACTTTCCACCAAGGCATGTCACGCGGTCTGCGGTTCACACACCAAGAGTCTATCTGGCTTGACCTCCTCCATCAATTGGATACACGCGCAATCAAATGACATCCGTTCATCGCCCCCAAGTGACCTAACCCTTAAACCGTCCACACTAAAACCTTAAGATCTTTTCCTAGACTTAACCAATTCACATGGGTTTTTTCTAAACCTTCATCTACTCAAGATGAACACATTTAGAGTATGAAATAAAGTATGAAATCAAGCCATCACTCATGGAAAATTTAAATAAGCTCGTGTTAGGGTTAGAGCTCAATATCTTTGTCTGAGAGGGGAGGCCTCAATCAAATGGTTGTGGTAGCTTCAGTTGTGTCCATCGAACCTCCAGATGAAGTCGTGTGCCTTGATGAATTTTCTAGGTATGATTTCAACCAAGGTGGATTTCAGGTGTTGGTCTAGAGCTATCCTAGAGGCTATTTTATAGGGGGCTTTGATGGGAAATCAAATGTTATTGCTCTAGGGATGGTGTGTGCACAGTGATTATGAGTTTGGTAGATTGTGGAGAGACGTCCTTATTTGAGATGAAAGTTTGAGCTCAAAATTGGACTCTCACAGTGGGAATCAGAGGGGGAAAATGGTTGGCTTAAGCTGAGGAATGCTTGGAGAGTCTCTGGTTAGATTTTGTCAGAGTTTCCCCAAGGATTTGGAACACGTCTCCTCTGGCCATGGAGAATATGGTTTAAATAGAAAGGCTTAGGGTGGAGCTCAAGGCCAGTTTATGGGTGCAAAGAGTTGCTTAGGTGGAGGGTTGAGGGGTTCTAAAGAGCAGTTAAGTTGAGCTAGCCTCTAGGGTTGAAATTGAGTTTGATTTAGGGGTGGTGGCTCACGACTTTGGCATTTTCCAGTGAGTAGGGTGACTAGCCAGAGCAAGAGAGGTGGTCAGGTGGTCAGGTGGTCCAGGAGAGGGTTAATTATGCTTAAACTTTAATGGTTTGTCATGATGGAGGATATTTCTTAGTTAAGGAAGAAAAAATGGGATGAAATCCCTTAATTTAGGGACCCATTGGTCCATAGCTCACTTGGGTGGATTTAGGGTGGTTCAGCCAAGTTGGATATTTTGGTTGAATTGGGGTGCCAACCACCTTATTTGAGCTATGGAACAATGAAATTCCCATTTGGCTCTTTTATGTACTCGACTTAGCTAAACCCTAGCCTAGGGCCAGTGGGTCTTGGGGACCATCTACATGAGTTTCCTAAAAGGTTAAGGTATTAATGTCAACAAATCTGGGTTTTAGGGTTATGAGTGAAAGTGGGTGTAAGTGAGTGAACTAGCTCTAGACCAACACCCAGGATATTCCTTAAGGCCAAGCTGTCTTATGGGGACTCCCCTTGAGCTTCCTCTATAGTAGCCCCACCTACTAAGTGCTAGAGGTTAGGACCAGTATATGGAACTTCAAGTTGAGCGCATAAGAGTTTAGAGTTTCTGAAGGTGAGGGCTCCTTTTCTAGTTTCAAGGAATTGTCAATAGGAAAGTTCTATGGCTAGACCTTTGGCTACTAAAGAGGGAAAAATAAACCTCAACTAAAAGTGAGGTCAACAAATGGACCCATAATAGGTGTGGTGTACTGGGCAAGCACACAGCGCATATTGTCGTTGACTGGGAAGATCAACAAAACCAACCCAGATTTCTATGTCAACAGACCTAGAACAATGTTTATAATCGAGTGCTAGTTGTTTCTATTAGGGAGTTAGCAAATGAACATTCAATCAAAATTAAGGATTCATAATTTTTTTTGGAGATTGGAAGAAAAGGGATTCTAAAAATGACCATGACAGTCATGATGAAGATTCAATTTTAGTATTCTCGGAAGCTGGGGATCAAAATTTAGGTACTGACCCCAGTATGTGAAATTTAGGTATCAATCCCAGAAAGATAGTTGGAATTTAGGTACCGACTTTGAAAGAAGGGAATAATAATTTAGGTACTAATCCCAAAATGAGAATTGAAATTTAGGTATCAATCTCAAAAAGAGAGTCAGAATTTATTTAGTGACCTCGTAGGGAGGGAATTAGAATTTAGGTACTGATCCCGAAATGAGAATTGAAATTTAGGTATCAATCTTAGAAAGAGAATCAAAATTTAGGTACTGACATCAAAAGAAGGGAGTTAGAAATTCGATACTGACCCCGTGATGAGAATTAAAATTTAAGTATCAATCTTAGAAAGAGAGTCAGAATTTAGGTACCGACCTCGAAGGGAGGGAATCAGAATTTAGGTACTGACCCTGAGTTGAAAATTGAAATTTAAGTATCAATCCCAGAAAGAGAGTCAGAATTTAGGTACCAACCTCGAAGGGAGGGAATCAAAATTTAGGTACTGATCCTGAAATGAGAATTGAAATTTAGGTATTAATCTCAAAAAGTGAGTCAAAATTTAGGTACCGACCTCGCGGGGAGGTAATAAAAATTTTGGTACTGATCCCGAAATGAGAATTGAAATTTAGGTATGAATCCCAAAAAGAGAGTCAGAATTTAGGTACTGACCTCGAAGGGAGGGAATCAGAATTTAGATACTGACCCTGAGATGAGAATTGAAATTTAGGTATAAATCTCAGAAAGAGAGTCAAAATTTAGGTACTGACCTCGCATAGAGGGAATCAGAATTTAGGAGAAGATCCTGAAATGGGAATTGAAATTTAGGTATCAATCTCAAAAAGAGAGTCAGAATTTAGGTACTGTCCGTGAAAGAAGGGAATCATAATTTAGGTACTGGCCCCGAGATGAGAATTTAAATTTATGTATCAATCTCAAAAAAAGAGTCGGAAGTTAGGTACCGAACTCGAAACAAGGGAATCTGAATTTAGGTACTGATCCCAAAAACAACACGAAAGTAGTTTAGAAAATTTGTGGTGTTGAATTTATAGATATGTGACATGTGATAAGGTTGACATTGATGAAGAAAAATTTGTGTGACTTTGTGAGATTTTGTGTAGAATGTGAAATTCTGTAGGGGTGTGTCAAAAATAGTGTAGACAAGGATAGTCGTGCTGCTCGAGCAAAGAGTAAGAGACCTCGAAATCAAGGGAAACAACTCAACAGATTTATTTTCTTTTCTTGTTAATCTTATCACATTTAATTATCAAAATAGAATTTCAAAATTCAATTTTTGTTGCTTGATTTTTCAAAAGAGTATTTTATTTGAACTTTTATTATTATCAAATTTTTATGATTTTGTTCTTTGTTCATAACCAACACATGGTTCTGGGGTTTTTGATTTATCACACAAAAAGGGTAATTCAAGAAACAAACTAAATTTTGAAAGAAATTTCATTAATTTGTATCAAACATGTGTTACAGATTGAACACTGGCCAAAGCATCAAAAGGTACAACATGCTAAATGTTATAAAAAGTATTTTTGAAACATCTCATGCCACCAAAATATCATAAGCAGAACAAATCTGATACATATATCATCATATATGCTGCGTCAAAACATGATATAGAAAGGTATTCACTGACTGCCCATCTTCAGCGTGGTGAGTTCCTAATTGAGCTGACCTACTAAGCCACACTCCAAGATAAGAGTTCCTTTTACATGTACTTAACAGTGCAACCCTCTCATAGCTTCTAAGGTTGTAGTTTCTCTAACTCTAGATCTTGTCAAAATCCATATGACATTTTGTTGTTATCCATCCCTCTGAAAGTTACAGACACCCTGCGGTGTTGTACCCCTGGAATGCAATGCTTGGCCAGGTCTGCTCCATTTCTCTTGAGAATCAGTACTGAACCCATGGGTAGTGGAATCTACATGGTTCCTCTGAACTCCCCGGGGCCAATGAAATCTATTTATTTCCCAAAAAAAAATTACTTTTTCTCATGAAGGAGACCATGCAGAAAGGTATCACGAAATCATGATGGTCTATATATGGGAGAATGTTATCGCCTTCATCGTAGATATTGATGATACAACTGTTGGAAATGCAATTGGTTGGAAGTATACTCCACTTAATCATCCTCTTGATCATCCACTTTATTTTAGGACGTAACAGATCCACCTCATAATGTCTTAAAATCCCTAGAGGATTTCCTTGTCTATCTTTTGTAAAATTATAACAGCAACCACTTTGGATGGTGACTCTGCCTTCTCCATGCATATATTTTCGTGGTTCAGAATAGGTCCTTTCCATCAGAAGACCAGTTCGACCCTTAATAATGCTCCTTCTCTTCACTTTCACAGAAGACTTTAGTTTACAGCTCCAGGCCTTGTAGTATATTGACAAATCTTCATTGGTAACTATTCATAAATTTCGAATTCACTTTTCGTTACTTTACTCATTTTGTCTAATTCTTCCATGGTAGCCATCAACGGTTATCGAGGATGCTCCCTAATTTCATTATCAGCAAGAATCAATGCTTGTGTTGTCTCTATATCCAGCTGAATATATAATTCCCCCATTGAGTGATCAGTGATCTGAAATCTACTATCAATGGAGGTATACTCCTCTAGAGTACTGTAATGCTCTTGGTGGAGGAAGTTGCACTTTGGGTATTCCACAAATGCCCCTGTAGTTTGTACCCATGTAGGAATCTCGGCGTTGCACGTTGGGAAACCAGTGCAAAGATCATTTGAAACTTCTGGTAGCATCAGCTCTGTAGTGAAATCATACTCATCCTCTATGGTAAGCAAGCTAGAGGAAGTCTCTCTCATGCATGGATCATAAAACTTTCCCTCATGAATCGGGTAAGGAAGTTTTATGCCTCCTTCTGGCGTCTTCATTCTTCATGTAGGAATGCTTTGTGTTTTTTTACGATTGGCATTTCTACGTTGAGTCCTTTGTAATGGTGCATCTGACAGTCTCTCGTCATTAGCTGTTACTAGACCTCCGATCAGTGTAGTTATCATAGATGGCAGACGACTATTCCCCTCCATCTGATCTTGCTGCATTATTACTTTCTTCCCGTTCAGTGAGGAATTCTCCTTGGTGTTCATATTTAAAAGTGACGGTAACACCTCTTTTTCTCGACAGCTGACCACGTCCATCAGGGACCATCATAGTCTACATCGACTCGACCGAAGTCCACGTTAAAGTCTATGGTGCCACCCTAAGGTGCCACCCTAAGGTGCCCTTTCCTTGTTAAGTGTAAGATTTCAGCCTTCCTTGAAAGCAAAAATTAGCTTCTGTCTTGACATGTTTTCTGCAGATTTCAGTGCTATTTTTGGTGGGGGAGTTGCCCGTAAGAAGCTGTCGGTCACCGAAATTGAAATCTCGTTGCCTGCTTTGGAAGGACGTTTAATTTACATATATATTTAGTTTTAGAAAAATATGAAATCAGACAGACCCCATATTTTTCATAGTTTAAATGAAAGAGCGCTATACCTCAAACCCTGTATCTATTCCGAAGGATAAAGACAAGACTTGAGGATGAGGCTCGATCAAAAAAACTAAGGAATATATGACATTCGTTTGGTCTGCAAAACCTTTATATTTTCCGACAAGTTCCCCTATTTAATATAAAGAATTAAATAGAGTTTATATTAAGTTGGGTTCAGACATGCTTCCTATAAGGGCAAGCCCTTATAGTTAATTACATCTTAAATGACCAAAGTCACCTAAGAGGACTCTCGATAAAATTCAGAAAATATTATCTTCAAGGAGTTTCAAAGGGTAGGACTTTTTAATGAGATCGGACTTAGAGGTTTGAAAGGGGATTGGTTCAAATTTGGAACATTTTGTTGTAGAGTCTAAAGGAGGAAGAACTAGGGGCTGTCATGAATCCAGGGAGAACCCCAGTGACTTCCCAAGCTATCCTAATCTTTGGCTTCAGTTTTAAGGAGAGATATTTAGGTGTTTCATCCTGTAAATTTTATTAGTTAGGGCTTACATTTGTGTGAAACAATCACACAAATATCTTGGAAGATGTGAGGATTTAGGTAGTGACAAATGACAACCTCAGAATTCTAAGACGAGTTAGGCCTTATATTGTATAGCAGGGCTACGCAAAGGCCTAAAGATAAGTTGAGGATTTACGTTGCATAAGCAAGCAACCTTGAAGTCCTATGGCTTTTTTGTTTAAGTCTAAGGAAGGAAGATTGGTTTAGCTGGGGAAGATAGGTTTTGCTGTTGAAGATGGCCATGCTGCCCACCATGCAAACTCCAAGCTCCTTGCAGTGACAAGTTTGAGTTTTCTAGTGTGTCAAGTAATAATGCGAAATTGGGTGAACATATGGTTGAAGTTCTTTAAATTTTATGGGGGCATATTAAAATTGATTAGAGCGACACCAGTTAGGATCCTACGGTTCCCTCGTTCTGGTACCACTATTTTCTATTGGATTCCCTTAAAACTCAACTTACTGAGTTCCATAATTTCATTTATACCGTGGGAAGCCTCATTAGCAACCATAGGTTACCTTCTTCGAGGGTTTCATGATCATCCAATAGAGACATCTTAATTTAGTTTCAAATAAAGTTTTGTGTGATGTTTGTGATTAAATTTTGAGTTGTTTTAAATTTTGAATTTTGTGGCGGTGAATTTTATCCTGGTTCATTTTAGTTTTAGTTTTGATTTTGGTTTTGTGGCTATCTTGATAGTTTTAGTTTTCATGCAAGGTGACATGCAAGTTTGCAGGTAAAAAAGAACAGTGTGAAAGTACAAGAAAGACAACGCTGAAAACTGTAAAAGCGTACCTGGCGAGTCTTTTCGTTCCACCACCTGAAACTCAAAAGGCAGGTTAAAGCAGTTTATATGAGACAAGGAAGTAAAATTTTGACGACCTATCTAACCCTAGGTCATATCATGGTTGGTCCTTAGGAGTTTAATGAAGGATGATGTTTCCAAGAAAACTAAATTAAGTTTAGTAGATCTCTCAGGTATCCAACAAATCTTAGGAATGAAGCAGGTCCGTGCTACTCTCTCGCTGCCTGGTGGAAAATCCTTAGTTCTTTTAAAATTATTATGTTGCTTAATAATTCATCCTACAAAATACCCTAATGCTCAATGCACATTGATGTCTCAATTATCCCTAAGAGTAAGGTAATTATCATATGTAATTTAATTTTGAAAATTATGTGGGTGAAGACTCTTAAAGAGGAAAGTTAGTGTTATTGGAACACTTAACCAAATTTTGGTTATAATTGAGCTTGTAGTATTTGAAGGAAGTTTTAATTTAAAATGATGTTTACTTTTCGAATCCTTATTTACATGAAACTTGATTTAGCTTAAGTCACTACTAAAATTTTAAGACCTAGGTGAGTGTCTTAATTAGTTTTGAAAAGATTAAGCTTTAAGTGGTCATAATTCATGATTTAAATTTTATTTGAAAATCAAGATAGGGGTATTAAATTGATTAGTTATTGACTTTAAAAGTCATACCCCTAAGCCTTAGGTTCATTTTATTTTATTAAACCTCCAAATTTTAATAATTTAGAAATTTATTAGCTTATCTTTTCAATTGAGAAAGTGAGGTTGGTTTCTACCAATTAACCCCTTATGTTTCAAACATCCAAATTAAGATAAGTTGTTACCCATTTCCCTCTTTAAATTAAGCCTAAATGTTAATTAAGGCTACATTTCCAAAATTACATATTTTCCCCTACGACTCTAACTCTTCATAGATTGTCAAATTCAATTCAAATGACTTTGAAAGTTTTATCCTACCTCATTCATGGGTCAATTAAGACATCATAGGAGAAAATGTGTTTTTTTTTCAAGATTTAATTTAATTTACATATTTATTTTCATGCAAAAAATAGAATTTTCCAAAGAAAATTCCTAACTTGATCAAGGTAAATCCTAATCCCTTAAAATTTTTCTTCGAGATAGACCTAGACCCGAGAAGCCTTTGGACCAAATTTCATGATTTTTTTGAATTTTATTTAAATTTTAAGAATTATTTTAAGTTCTGGGGTATTTATTAATTATAAAATATTTTAAATAGAGAAAATTAAGTTTTATATTTATTGTATCTATCCCAAAGGATAAGCACAAGACTTGAAGATGAGGCTCGATCAAATAAACTAAGGAATATATGACATCTGTTTGGTCTGTGAAACCTTTATATTTGCCAACAAGTTCCCTTATTTAATATAAAGAATTAAATTGGGTTTATATTAAGCCAGGTTCAGACATGCTTTCTATAAGGGCAAGCCCTTATAGTTAATTACATCTTAAATGACCAAAGTCACCTAAGAAGTCTCTCGATAAAAATCAGGAAGTATTATCTTCAAGGAGGTTCAAAGGGTAGGACTTTTCAATGAGATCGAACGTGGAGGTGTGAAAGGGGATTGGTTCAAATTTGGAACATTTTGTTGTAGAGTTTAAAGGAGGAAGGACTAGGGAATGTCATGAATTCGGCAGATAACCGCGGTGACTTCCCAAGCTATCCTAATGTTTGGCTTCAGTTTTGAGGAGGAAAATTTAGGTGTTTCATCACGCCAATTTTATTAGTTAGGGCTTACATTCGTGTGAAACGATCACATAAGTAACCTTGAAGATGTGAGGATTTAGGTCATGACAAACCACAACCTCGGAATCCTAAGATGAGTTAGGGTTTATATTGTATAGCACGGCTACGCAAAGGCCTAAAGATAAGGTGATGATTTACGTTGCATAAGCAAGCAACCTCGAATTCCTATGGCTTTGCTGTTTAATTCTAAGGAAGGAAGATTGGTTTAGCTGGGGAAGACAAGTTTTGCTGTTGAAGATGGTCGTGCTGCCCACCATGCTAGCTCCAAGCTCCTTATCGCGACGAGTTTGAGTTTTCTAATGTGTCAAGCTATGATGTCAAATTAGGTGACCCTATCGTTGAAGTTCTTTAAATTTTATGGGGGCATATTAAAATTGGTTAGAGCGACATCGATTAGGATCCTATGGTTCCTTCGTTTCGGCACCACTATTTTCTATTGGATTCGCTTAGTCCAAATGAACTTACTAAACTCAACTTAAGGAGTTCCATAATTTCATTTAGAACGTGGGAAGCCTCATTAGCAACCATAGGTTACCTCCTCCGAGGGATTCCCGATCATCCGATAGAAACATCCTAATTTAGTTACAATTGTAGTTTTGTGTTATGTTTGTGATTAAATTTTGAGTTGTTTTATATTATGGATGTTGTGGCGGTAAATTTTATCTTGGTTTATTTTAGTTTTGGTTTTG
>NEWO01001331.1:33075-46961 GCA_003013225.1 Phalaenopsis aphrodite | reverse complement strand
TTGCAATTTAAGGTAAGGAAGGGTATTTTGGTAATTTGGCCAATTTTGGTGATTTTGGGTTGTTTGGGTGTTTTCAAGGTGTTTGAAATGATTTTTGATTCAATTTGAGTATTTTGGGTAAATTTGGGGTCCCAAAGATATCTAGGTAATTTGGGGGAATTTAGGGGCAAAAGGCTAGGTTGGGTGTCTTGGTAGAGTTGAGGTACCAACCACTATCAATAATTGACTAATGGAAACCCCATTTTGGGTCCTCTATGTAGTGGTCTTAGCCAAACCCTAGCCCAGACCTAATGGGTTTAGGGGACCACCTACAGGAGTCTCCCAAAAGTATCAAGGGACCAAAGCCTAGAAGTTCTGGGTTTAGGGTAGTGAGTGTTTGTGAGTGCAAGTGATTGCAAGTGAGTGCCTTAGCCCTAGACCAACACCCAGGGTCAACCCTAAGGTCTAGCAGTCCTAAGTGTAACTCATCTTGGGTTTCCGTCGTAGTGACCCCAATTACTATGCGCTAGAGATTAGGACCAATATATGGAACTTCAAGCTGAGTGGAGAAGAGTGTAGAATTTATAATGGTGAGGGTTCCATGTCTAGTTTTCTAAGAATATTCAATAGGAAAGTCCTATGGCTAGACCTTAGGCTACTAAAGAGGAAAAACTAAACCTCAACCAAAAGTGAGGTCAACAGCAGATGATAGGAAAAACATCAACGCGCTGAAATTTAGCAGGAACCAGAACAAAATAAAGTCTTTATTAGACAAAATTTTGGTTTGTATCAGTGAGAAGATCATTTATTTATATTTATAAATTATTTAATTTAGTAAAATATCAAACTTAAAAGTAGAAAGAAGAAAATCAAAGCATGTAAATTCAAAAATTTTCATTTTATTGAGGTTAAATTTATTACAAAATTTTTGACCCAGTCACAGACGTTTAGACAATTAAATAACCCAAGAATAATCAAAATTTTAAAATTTCAATTCAAGCAATGTCAAGTTGCATAGTGTGTCTTCAAGTATCGTCCGTTGATCGGCAATATGGGTCCTTCGCCTTCAAAATCCACCAGCTGGTAGGCTCCACCTGCGCATACCTTTTCTGCAATAAATGGTCCCTCCCAAGTTGGCTAAAATTTTCCACCTATCTTGCAGCGTGCAAGAATAGGCCTTTTGAGCGCAAGAACGAGATCACCAACTTTGAACGTCTTTGGGCAGACCAATTTGTCATGAGCTTGTACCATCCTCGCTTGGTAAAGCTCTAAATGTCGTTGTGTTTTTAGTCGCTTTCCTTCGAGACTTTCCAATTCCTCAAGTATAAGTTTTGTGCTTTCTTCTATTGTAGTTTGATTGGTGACAACGACTCTAAGAGACGGCATTTGGAATTCTAACGGTAGTATTGTCTCGGACCCGTACACAAGTACATAGAGCGTACATTGAGTGGGAGTCCTGAACGTTGTCTGGTGGGCTCACAAATGACAGTTTATTTTGCTAATCTCTTTTATTTTCGTCTAGTGTTTTCTTGAAAATTTGTATCAGTGTCTTATTGAAGGCCTCAACCATGCCATTTTCCATGAGATAGTAGATTGTAGAGTGTCTCCAATTTATCTCGTGCCGCTTGACAAAATTGTTGATTTTTGTACTCTTAAAGGTTGTCCCATTATAAAAAATTATTCTGCGTGGAACTCTGAAATGGTAGATGATTTGGCTTTTAAAAATTTGAAGGACATGATGTGTTGTAACCTCTAGTAGCGGCACTGCCTCTGCCCCTTTGGAAAGTAATTTGTAGCGGCAAGTATCAACATGTGTCCTTTAGTAGATGGAGGGTCTATCAGACTTATTATGTCTTTGCCCCAACACTTAAATGGTCATGAGGCGACGATTGGGTGTAACACATTCGGAGGTTGTTGAAGACCACCACATGCAGTTGGCACTGGTGACATTTTCTAGTTGTATCCATGCAGTCAGACATCATTGCCTGCCAATAATATCTGAGTCTCTTGACTTGTGAGCGCCGTGATATACCAAAAATATATGCAATTTCTGACCCATAATTTATGCTCATTTTTTGTAATATTGCACTTTAAAGGAATGTATTTTTCATGTTTTATTGCATGTTGTTGATTCTTAGGACATGGAGCGAAAAGGAAGGAAAAAGGATGAAATTTGAAGTCAAAATGAAGTTTTTGAAAAATTGTTCACCACCAACGGCGCCAGACTGGGCGTCGACGACACTGTTTGACAGAGAACATGGATTTAGTTAAATGGCCACTGGTGTCGACGATGCCAGTGTCGATGCAAAACCTGTTTCTAGAAGATTCAACAAATTTGGATGTTTTTTGAAGATTTTTTGGATGCAGTTATTGTAAAGCTGACCTTAGGCTCTATTTAGAGCCAAAATTGATCAGACAAGGCTCTCTCTTCCTCTCTTCACACTCATCCGCTCGCTCTTGATCTTTCTTTGCATCTCTTCACCCCCCTTCGTGCCACTTTGCATCCTTTCGCGCCATTCTACACCATTAACCATTTATTTTCTATATAGTTTTGAATTTTTTTGGTGAGTTTAAGTGTGAATTCTTCTCTAAGAGTGTTGGAGAGGGAGAGAAGTCAGAGATTTCTTCTTCCTACATTTCTTAAGAGAGGTTACAAGGGATTTGCTTTAAGAAAGAGTTTTAGATAAGTGTTATTTTTTATTATTGTTGTATGAAATTCCTTTTATATACGAAATTTGTGTTTTGTTGTTTCTTTAATGAAGTCTGAGTAGTTTCCTTTATCTTCTTCTTTACTCTAAGATATGGTGAAATGAAGAGATAATTTGGATGTGACAAAGTTAAAGTATAAAATAAATTGTGACAGATTTTCAACTCCGCTTTTAATTTACTTTTCGATCTGACCAATTGAATTGTTAAAATATGTTGTGAAACATATGATCTAGGAAATGGAGTATGAGTTCTACAACAGAGTGAGAATCACATTTCGTTTATAGAATTAAGTGCAAATAAATAGGGAAATATACATTGTTGGGTATAAAATTGGAGATTTTTAAGGTAACATCATAAAATCCCCAATTCTATCTTGGTGTTTAAGAACTAAAGCGAGAGTTAGCCTTCAGGAGAAGGGAAGTGGGAGCTCTGGAATGGGAGCCAGTATCCTCTTAGCCTAGCCACTGATTTAAGGACTAAACCTAATATTAGCCAATAATTTTCTATAACACTGAATCAGGGTAGAGAATTAAAATTGCTTCTATTTGGCACAATACAAATTTAAACCAATTATTTCATCTTATTTCACCAAAAAACTCATTTTAGTGAGAATGATGCTTTTTCATGTTAGAAAACTTCATCACATAAACATAGTTTAGCAGTCACTATTTTAAACTTTGCATTTAAATTTTTTCAGTAGTTAATAACTTAGTTCATATAGTATCTTACACATTTGAGATTAGTGATAGTAATTTCATTTGATTTCTGTGAATTTCCTAGTTAATTTATCATTTTAAATTTAAACCTTCCTCATTGGATCGATATTTGGGACTTAAATAGAAAGTTTTATATTACTTGATAACGATATGTATACTAGCATAAAATCTCAACATTAATTGCTTAACTTTAATATTCATAAAATATCACATCAAGTTTTTGGCACCGTTGTAAAGCGGAGTCAACTTTATAATTTTACACAACTAAATTTTCTCGTGATCATGCCACACAATCTAGCTTGTACTTCTTTGATAATATTTTATGCTTCTACTTTGCTTAGACATCACAACCACATCTGATCGAATGATCTTTTATAGAGGACATTACCCACTAAAGCATACGCCATAGCCCTTCCTGTGATGTGATGCGCTGCTACTTATCCTCTAGTAACTTTCCAGTCTGCAAATATTATATTAATGGCTTATGCTAATCTTTGTTGATATCAAAAACCAAAATCATCAATTCTTCTTCTTTTCCAAGCTTGTGTAAATTTTCAAAGTTGATTTGAGACAAAAAAATGTCTACCTTGTACTGTAATGTCAATGGAACCTCCACGGGACACACCAATTCTTTTGCAAGTTTTGCTTGAGCAACAACATGGGCATTATCTCACCAAAGCATTAGGTAGAAAGTTAAATTGGGAATCTACTCCAGCAGCTTCATCGTGTACTGATGATATTTGATACATCAAAAAAATATGCACTTTTAGACCCATATTTTATACTTATTTTTGGAGATATTGCACCTTAATAGAAGGTATTTTGATGTTTTCTTGCAGGTTATTGATTTTTAGGACTTAAAGCAATAAAGGAAGCCAAAATGATGAAATTCGGAGTCAAAATGTCATTTTTGAAGAAGTACTCAACGTTGACTACGCAGAACAACAGAACAGCTGAAACTTTTACTCAGCGTTGACGGTGCCAAACTAGCGCTGACGGCGCCAAAGGTGGTTCCTCCCCCATTTATAGAACGTTCAATGTATTTAGATGATTTTTGAAGAGTTTTTTGAGGCACCTCTTGGAGAACTGACCTTGGGCTTTAATTGGGGCCAAAACTCATCAGGAAGTGACTGCTTTTCGCTCCAAAACATTCCACCATGCTCCATTTTTGCCATTCTTCATAATCCAATTTCATTTCACCACTGTATTGGAGTCCATTAGTGATTTTTCTTTTATAGTTTAGAGTTTGTGTGGTGAGATTTAGTGTGAAACTTACTGTAAGAGTGTTTGAGAAGGAGAAAAGTAAGAGATATCTTCTTCCTCCATTTCTAAGGGAAGGCTACAAGGGATTTGCTTTGAGAAAGAGTTTCAGATAAGTTTTATTTGTTTATTAGTGTTGTATGAACTTTCTTTTATATATGAAATTTGTGTCTTTTTGTGTCTTTCTCATGAAGTTTGAGTAATTCACTCTATCATTCTCCCAACTCTGAGTTATGGTGAAATGAAGAGATAATATGATGTGCCAATATTAAAATAGAAAATAAATTGTGATGATTTTTCAACTCCAAACTTAATTTACTTTTTGATCTGGCCAATTGAATTGTTAAAATATGTTGTGAAACAGATGATCCGAGAAATGGAGTGTGAGTTCTACAACAGAGTGAGAATCACATTTGATTTCATGGAGGAGAAATTCATTCATGGAATTTAGTGCAAATAAATAGGGAAATATTTTTTTTTGGTGTAGAATTGGAGAATATTTAGGGTGATAGACTAAAATCCTGAATTTAGTCTTAGTGCTTAAAAATCAAAGCGAGAGTTAGCCTTCAAGTGAAGGGAAGTGGGAGCTCTAGAGTGGGAGCCGGTATCCTCTGAGGCTAGCCATGGATTTAGGGACTAAACCTAAGATTAGCCAACGATTTTTTATGCACTTTATTAGGGTAGAGAATTATAATTGCTCCTATTTGGCACAATACATATTATAAACATTTATCTCATCTCATTTCATCAGAACCTCATTATAGTGGGAAGGATGTTTTTTCACATAAGAAATCTTCATTACATAAACATAGTTAGTAGATTAGTATTTACATTTTAAGCTTTGCATTTCTGTTTTGCTAATAGTTAAGTACTTTAGTTTTGATAACATCTCAATATTTGAAATTAGTGACAGAGATTTTCTTTGATTTTCTGTAAATTTCCTAGTAAAACTTATCATTACCAATTTACACCTTCCCTGTGGGATCGATATTTGGGGCTTAAATAGAAAGTCCTTTATTACTTGATAACGAAACGTATGCTTGCGTAGAATCCCATTATTAATTGCTTGTAATTATATATATTTTTCACAACTTACTTTCCCTACAAGGATCAATTTTTTGGTGTTCTAGTGGTGTCAACTTCATAAATCATTACTTATAAAAAATCTGGATCAAGTTTTTGGTGCCACTGCGTGGGGAAGGTAATGGTTAAATTTAGGTAAATAAAATAGTTTTGATAAATTAGGAAAGTTAGAGATAATATATATACTATAAAGATATATAAATATAAAAAATAAATTAAAAAAAAATCAAAAATCCAAAAAAAAATTATTTAAGAGTATATTTTAAAAAAAATTTAAATTGCTTACTTTGTTTGTTTATGCAAAATATTGGATCTGAAGGCTTAGTACCTTACGATTCAGAGTTAGAACGTACTATTAGAAAAATTCAAAGACAACAAAGAGAAATTAAAAATTTAAAAGAAATGGCAAATAACTTATAAAATCTAATAAATGGGAATCGACAAAGACCTTTAACAGATTATGCGAATCCGACAACAAATGAACTTCACTTTACTGTTAAAAATCCTGATGTTGGTGGTAATTCATTTGAGCTTAAACCTGCTATTTTCAAAATGGTACAAAAGAATGAGTTTGGATGATCAACTACTGAAGATCCTAACTTACATCTTGCTAGTTTTCTTGAGATTGTGCTACATTTAAATATGACGGAGTGTCTAATGATGTAGTTAGGCTTTAGACTTTTTCCTCTTTCATTAAAGGATAAAGACAAGGCTTGGTTAAATTCATTAGCATCTGGATCTATTAGAACTTGGGGAACTATCACAAAAATTCATGGCTAAATATTTCCCACCCTCGAAATCTGCTAAGGTTAGAAATGATATTACATCTTTTTGTCAGTTTGAAGGGGAATCAATATATGATGCCTATGAAAGATTTAAAGATCTTGTTAGAAAATGTCCACACCATATTTTGCTAGATTGGTTAATAATTCAAATCTTTTACATTGGATTAGTAGGATCACTAAGATCTATTATAAATGTTATTGCGAGTGGATCATTCATGTCAAAACCTTTTGATGAAGCATATTTTTTAATTGAAGAAATGGCTACTAATAATTTTCAATGGCCCTCAGAAATGGTAAATCCTAAGAGAGTAGTCAGTATTCATGATTCGGATGCAATGTCTATTTTAGCATCTTAAATTGCTATTATTTCAAAATAGATTGATCAAATAGGAGTGAACTATTCTCAAATACTCCCAATATTAGAGGAAAATTCACTAGGACAAATTATTAATACTCAACCATCTTATGAAACTTTAAATGCTATAAATAATCGAAATAACAATCCCTATTCTAACTATTTTAACACTGGATGGAAAAATCACCCTAATTTTAGTTTGAATAATTATAATAATCCGGTGAATCCATTCAGAAATCTGAACAATCAAGGAAATCCTAATTTTCTACCTTATTATCCTCCAGGATTTAACTCCAATCCTAACCCATAAGTTAAGGAAAAGATGTTGACGATGGAAGAAGAGATGTTGAATATAGGAAATCAAATACAAAATCAAAGGGCTCCTATTAGAAATATTGAAAATCAATTAGGACATATTGTTAGTGCACTTAGTAACAGACCTTCTGGAATTCTTTCGAGTACTATGGAAGTTAATCCAAGACATAAAAATAAAGAGTAAATTAAAGCTATTTAATTACGAAGTGGAAAATAAGTTAAAATAAGGATCCAAAGAGAAACTATAGTTGATGAAGAGAAGGAAGACATGGAAAATGATCAACGTGAAAATTAACAAACATAGGTTCCTTTAGAAAAACCATTACCTCTACTTCTTCAAAGACTGAAGCAGAAAAATAAAGAAAAACAATTTACAATGTTTTTGAAAATCCTTAAGAAATTAATGATAAATATTCCTTTTATTGAAGCTTTGGAACAAATGCCAAGTTATGTGAAATTTATGAAGGAAGTAATAAATAAGAAAAGGAAGTTTTCAAATCATGAGACCGTTGCACTCAGTGAAGAGTGTAGTGCTATTATTCAGAAAAAACATCTTGAAAAATTAAAAGATCCTGGTAGTTTTACTATACCTTGTGGATTTGGTGAAACGTTTTATGGAAAAACTTTATGTGATTTAGGAGTGAGTATCAATCATATGCCCTTATCAATCTTTAAATGTTTAGATTTAGGAGAAATTTCCCCTACTACTGTAACTCTTCAGTTAGCTGATCGATCAATAACTTATCCAAAAGGAGTTATAGAGGATGTACTAGTAAAAGTGGATAAATTTATTTCTCTGTAGACTTTATACTATTGGATAAAGAGGAAGATAAAGAGATTCTTATTATTTTAGGGAGACCATTTCTTGCAATAGGAAGAGCTGTAATAGATGTGCAAAAAGAAGAATTAATAATGAGAGTTAATGATCAAGAAGTAAAATTTAATATAGCAAAAGCTATGGATATCCTGTAATAGAAAAAGATAATGAATGTTTCTGGATGGAAGTAGCTGATTATCTGAGTAATGAACAATTTAAGAAAGAGTGTGAAGATATATTAAAGTAAGGAGAAATTTTTTAGAATGAAGATGAAATAAAAGGAGAAGATTTGAATTATATTCAAGGCAAATTTGAAACGTTAGCCTGTTGGAAAATAATAGTAAAAAGCTTATTCCTTCAAGTATTAAACAACTTGAACTTGAATTAAAGATATTACGTGCCCATTTAAAATATGTATTTTTAGGAGTGTCATCTACATTGCATGTTATTATATCTTCTGAGTTAACTGAAATTCAAGAACAAAAGTTGATAGACATGTTGAAAAAGTATAAAAAGGCTTTTGGATGAAATTTAGCAAATATTAAAGAAATTAGTCCTTCAATTTGTATGCACAAAATTTTATTAGATGAACAATATGAACCCAAAGCTGATCCTCAGAGATAATTAAACCCAATAATGAAAGAAGTTGTTAAAAAGGAGATTTTTAAATGGTTAGATGTTGGAATTATATATCCTATTTTAGATAGTGCTTGGGTAAGTATCGTGGTATGTTGATATAGTGAATATATTGTAAGTGATATTTTGACATCTGATATGAAAAATCCATAATTAAAAAAATTTATATTTAATTCAAAAGACTCTTTTTGGGATGACCCATATTTATTTAAACAATGTAAAGATCTAATTGTTAGAAGATGTGTGTCATATGAAGAAACTCAACAGATAATTGAAAGTTGTCATGATTCTAAATTTAGAGGACATTTTAGAACAAATAGAACTACATATACGATTTTGCAAGCTAGATTTTATTTGTCTACTATGTTTAAAAATGTTAATGAATATATTAAAATGTGCGATAGATGTCAAAGAGTAGGAAATATTTCTAGAAGAAATGAAACGCCTCTAAATTACACATTGGAAGTTGAAATTTTTAATGTGTGGGGATTAAATTTTATGGGACCATTTATGCCTTAATTTGGAAACTTATATATATTACTTGTTGTTGATTATATGTCTAAATGGATCGAAGCTATTGTTGTACCCAGATGTGATGCTCGGAGTGTTTCTAAATTTTTTATTAAAAATATTTTTTACAAGATATGGAATGTCGAGAGTAATTATTACTGATGGAGGATCTCATTTTAGGAATAAGGGAATTGAAAAATTAATTACGAAATATAATATTATGCATAGATTCTCTACTGCTTATTATCACAGATATCAAATCATTAAATTAATCGTATTTTAGAAAAAAGCTGTAAATCCTTATAAATTGGATTGATCTGCTAGACTAGATACTGCATTATAGGCATACAAAACTGCTTATAAGTCTCATATACGAATGTCCCCATACAGACTGATATTTGGAAAAACAACCTCTTACCAGTAACATTAGAGCATAAAGCATTTTGGGCTATTAAGGAATTTAATTTTAATCTAAAAGATGCTGATGAGAAAAGATTATTGCAACTCAATGAATTTAAGGAAATAAGAAATGAAACATATGATAATGCAAAAATCAATAAAGAAAAAAAAAAGAAAATATGGCATGATCGGAAGGTTATTCAGAAGAAATTTGAACCTGGACAAGAAGTTGTATTATATAATACAAGATTGAGATTGTTTCCAAGAAAACTGAAATCCAAATGGTTAGGACCATTTAAAGTGATTAATGTCTATCATTATGGAACTGTTGTTATTAAAGATCCTAACACTAAAAAGCTATTTAAAGTTAATGAGCATCATCTGAAACATTATTATGAATGACACATACCTCAATTTGAAGAAGTTTTAATGTTAAGTCAACTCAATTAAACAAATAGTGTGTTGGGCTGACGACGTTAAACCAAGCACTTTGTGGGAGGCAACCCATACATATATGTCTATGTATTACTATTTTGTTTGATAAGTGTCTTATGTATTACTATATAATAATCCTACATTATTGCATTTATCATAAATTAATTTAAATATTGGTATTGGTAAAAAAGTTGGAATTAAATTGAAAAAAATGTTAGTAGCAAAATTTTGGCCACTGGCACCGACGGCGCCAAAGAAAATGGACCTCAGCGCCGAGAGAGGTTTGATGTTTCAGACGAATTTTGGCAAATTTTGGCAGGATTTTTCTCCATAATAACCTCCAAGAGGTGTTTTTAAAATCCTAATAAATTTTTAGGACACCTAAAAACTTCCTATTTTTGGATTCCATTGCTTCTAATTCCAGAAATACTTCAAGTTATGGAGTTTTCAATAGAAGAAAGTTTATTAGTTTTGACACACAGAGATTGTACGATAAAGTTATTATGAAGAAGAGATTGATCAAGGAGAGAGGATTTGTTAATCATGGATTGATCAATCCCAGTGCTCCAGTTTACAAGATCATTTTGCAACGGTGATGGGAAGTTCTGTGTTACACTATCGCTGTGGTTGTTGTGCCTGAAGAGGAGTTTTGTGCAAATCTACATAGAGTTACCCAAGGAGTTGTCTTTGTACAAGGCAAGGTTATACTAGTTACTTCTACGAGGATAAATGAATTGTATATGATAGAAAATGTTCCAATCTGCCATTATACAAATTTCATTCCTACGCGAGATTTGATGCAAAATGTTTATAATTTTTTTACGGATGAAAGTGATATGTGGGAAGTATAAGATGAAGGATATATTAGTTTTCCAACTTCATCACTTAGTCCAATTTTGAAGCAGTGTCATTTCTTTATTTGTGCAAAATTACTCCCTACTATGAAGATTAGTAGAGTCACCAAGGAAAGTGCTATTTTAAACTGCTGTATTCAAATGGAAAAACATATTGATATAAGATCAATCATATTTAAATCTGTTTTAGGAATCGTTTTGAATGGGTAAATTTATGGACTTGGGCATGCTTCTACAATTTTTCTGATTTACAGTTCAATCCCAAGCACCATATGAAAGCTAGGAAAAAGTTTTACTATCATGGGAACCCATGATCCCTATTGATGATCAATATGCTGGTAATGAAAATGAAGCACTAAATGTTATTATGGTCATTCTTTACATGCTTCAACTCTATTAATACCACCAAAAGTAGGAAGTTTGCTTCCTTTGGAGAAAAAAATTGAAGAAAATTGAAAAGGAACTTCAGAGTATTATGAATGCAGTGGGAGATCTTAAGTACCTTTTTTATTACCTTGATTGGAGAATGAAAGAAAATTTTGATCATAGTGGAACATTTGAATAAGGATTAGTTCAGATGTTTAAAGAAAATGGGTGGATCGAAGAAAATTCAATATATCAATTCCCGTACTGATCCTTCTACAATATATATGTTTATTACCAATCCATGGGAGATATTAACGGAGGTGAAAGCACTGAAGATGAAGTGGAATGATTGAAGACTTTGGATTCTCTACTTGCTTAAGAATATCTATGTGTTTGATGTAATTGTGTGGAGATGATTTGATTTGATTTGGTTTGTTTTTACTTTAGAATTCTGAACTTTGATTATGTGTACAGTTTTGTGTCACCGTTTAGTGTTTTGGTTTGATTTTAATGCTAATTTATGATTGCTTTACTTAATAGGCGTGAATGTGTGATTTGTGAAATGTGTTTGTAAAAAGTGTATTTTCATATATAAAAGTTAGTTCGTTGTAGTTTGTGAAAATAATTGTTTATGAATGTTTATTTGTGAATTTATTGTTAGATAAAAATTTGTTTTTAAAAATAATAAAAGACTTTGGAGTAAATTAAAAGCAAATTAAAAATTTGAAAAAAAATCAAAACAGTGAATTTCAGACCTTCAACTCCAACGGCGCCTTCAACCCGAGAGCAGTAATAATCCCTTTAATTCACGATTTTCACCGCAAAACCTCCATTTTTACCCTTAAAGTCACCTTCAACCTTCGGTTTTCACACTTAGGGCTTGATTTTGGGAGGATTTGAGGTGATTTAAAGGTAAAGGAACTTTGGATTTCATTTTCTCTACGTAAGAGCTACACTTTAAAGTAAAATTTTTTTTATTTTTCACCAAAGATTTTTCTCGCATTGCCTAGATCCGAAAGATTTGTTTTTTTTATAGATTTTGATAAAATGCTTTAGTGAAAAAATTTTACTTAGTGGATTTAAGTTTAAAGTGCTTTAAATTTTAATTTTTGAAATTTTGGAATTTATTTGGATTTTTATCAAATTTTTCTAGACTTCTTATGGTACCTAGACCGAGCAAAAGAAAAATAGAATATGACGAGCAAAAGTTTGTTAGCTTTAAAGCTAGTGCTCGATTTCATAGTCTTCAAGAAAATAAGAAAGTGATTCTAGATCGAGGTTTCAAAAATCTGGGAGGAGAAGTTGAAAGATTTATTATCGCTCGGCAGTGGGAAAACTTCTACTATTTTATTGCCGATGTGATAGTTAGGATAATTATGGAATTTTGTGTCAACTTTTTGGAGGCTTCTAATGATTTTGTTTTTGCTCGAGGGAAAAGGGTGGAGTTTACTCCATGAAAAATAAATGAGTTTTATCAATTAGTATATGTATATAAATGTTAGTATCATTCATTCTCTGCCACAAATGAGGCCTTAAATAAGGTTATTTCTTTTCTGACTGGTGAGAAAGGAGCTCGGAAAGTAAAGAATGGAGTTAAAGTTAGCTTTCCCCTTTCTATGTTAAATGTAGTATCTTAAGCCTAGCATTATTTTATTTCTGGGATGATGATTCCAACAAACCATCATAGTGAAGGGACCAAGGATAGAGCCATCCTGAACTACTGTATTCATCAAGTGATTGATATAAATGTAGGCTCTATCATTTTTATGAACACTTGATATATTGCTTTAGGAGAGACCACTGGTGGATTATCACACCGTGGTTTCATTTATACACTTTGTGAGCATGCAGGAATTGATTTCAGACCTGATGAGGAGAGGATTGAGCCTCAGAGACCGATTGGGCCTCCAAACATTAAGACTTATGAGTCCCATGTTAATTGAAGATCTAGAAGTAAGGCCAAGGATATTCCTTCTACTTCTAGAACCCCTATTTTTAGTGAGCCTACTTCAACCCCAGTAATAGGGAGTTATTGGAGCATATGATGATTCAATAGGGAGATATTTTGAGGATGGATAATAGGATGTAGAACATGGAGGCCAGAAATGCTCATATAGATGATCTGATTTGCAGAAGTTTGAATATGATTCTGCTCATGATGATGCTTTAGTGAAATACCTTAGGGGTGATCATACAGTTCAGATCCCTATTCACCCTGTTTATACTCCAAATCAGCAACAGAAGTTAGATGTAATGATGAAGAAGATGATGATTGATGATATTTTTGTTTGTTTATTTACTTGTGTTGTACTTTATGATTGTATTGTTTGTTTTTTGATATTGTTGAAACTCTATTGTTATGTTGTAGTGTGAAACTATAATGTGTAAAACTTCTTTCATTTTTGGAATTTAGTGTAATTTTGTTGTTAGTTTCAGCACTTTGTTGTATGTATTGTAATTAACTATTTCTCAGCAAATTTTATATATATTATCTGTAATTTAATATTTTATGCATCGTAGTTTTTCATATTAGCACCTGTAGTATTTCAGAATATATTTGTAAAAATCGAAATCTTCAATAGGTATGAATTTTTTTGATGAATTGTTAGTTTCAGCACTTTGTTCTTCATGTAAATCTTTTAAAAAAAAATTAAGTTTGGGGGGGGG
>NEWO01001330.1:56665-94458 GCA_003013225.1 Phalaenopsis aphrodite | reverse complement strand
TTAAGCCAATGGGTGCCTCAAAAACCTAATCAAAATTTGTGAAAACTGATTTTACTCGTCTAGTAACTGCCACTGGTGCTTAAGCGTGGGGTCTTGGTGCTTAGGCGTGACCTTCTCTTTTTAACCAGTGCTTAAGCGTCGGATCTGGTGCTTAGGCGCCAAAACTCTTTTGCATATCTTTTCACTATTTTGCTCCAAATTTAATCCTTTTTTTCCCTCCTTTAAGCATTTTTTTCAATTTTTACTTGTATCTACAAGAAAAAAACAAAAATACCTTCCATTAAAGCGTAATATATCAAAAATAGGTATAAAAATGTGTCTAAAATACTATATATTTTAGGTGTATCATATGCCCATAATGCAGTATCTAATATGTGATAAGGAGCAGAGAATCTATGCATAATATCATATTTTTTAATCAATTTCTCGATTATCTTATTCCTAAAATGGGATCGTCCATCTGTAATAATTACTCTCGACATTGCATATATTGTTAAAATATTTTTATTAAAAAATTTTGAAACACTCCGAGCATCACACTTAGGTACATCAATAGCTTTAATCCATTTGAACATATAATCAACAACAAGTAATATATATAAATTTTCAAAAGAAGGCATAAATGGTCCCATAAAATCTAATCCCCACACATAAAAAAATTTCAACTTCCAGTGTGTAATTTAGAGGCATTTCATTTCTTCTAGAAATATTTCCTACTCGCTGACATCGATCACATATTTAATATATTCATTAACATCTCTAAAAAGAGTAGGCCAATAAAATCCAGCTTGCAAAATTTTATATGCAGTTCTATTTGTTCTAAAATGTCCTCCATATTTAGAATCATGATATCTTTCAATTATTTGTTGAGTTTCTTCATAAGGCACACACTTTCTAATAATTAAATCTTTACACTTTCTATATAAATACTAGTCATCGCAAAAATAGAATTTTGAATCATATATAAATTTCTTTAATCGTTGATTCTTAGTATCTGGTGGTAGAATATCACTTACAAGATAATTTAATATACCGGCATACCACGGTATATTCATTTCATCAATATTATATAATTGTTCATCAGGAAAATTTTCTAACATTTCATTTGCAAAATTAATTAATATTTTTTTTTCTATCTAGATAAATGATCAACTATTTGATTATCGTTTCCCTTTCTATCAACTACAATAAAATTAAACTCTTGCAATAGAAGTATCCATCTAATTAATTTTGGTTTAACATCCTTCTTTTGCATCAAGTATTTGATAGCAGAATGATCTGCATGTACTATACATTTGGTTCCAATCAAGTAAGGTTTAAATTTATCAAAGGCATAAAAAATAGCTAATAACTCTCTTTCAGTAGTAGTGTAATTAATTTGAGAATAATTTAGAGTTTTACTAGCATAATATATTACTTTAAAAACTTTGTTGGGCCTTGCTCCTAAAACAACTCCAATAACATAATCACTAGCATTGACATTATTTCAAATGGTTTCTTTCAATATGGTGGAACTATTATAGATGCAGTGATTAATTTTTCTTTCAATAATTCAAATGCTTTTATGCATTCCTCATTAAAATCAAATATTGTATCTTTTTCTAAAAGTTGGCCTAATGGCTTAGTTATTTTTTAAGAAAATTTTATGTAACGCCTATAGAAACTAGCATGTCCTAGAAAACTTCTTACCCCTCTAACCATAGTAGGAGGTGGTAATTTTCCAATAACTTGAATTTTTGCAGGATATACTTTTATGCCATTTTCAAGAAATTTTATGCCCAAGTACAATTCCTCCTGCAACCATAAATTGACATTTTTCCCAATTTACTACTAGGTTATTTTTTTCACATAATTCTAAAAATATTTCTAAATTATTTAAACATAATTTAAATGAAGTCCCAAGTACAAAAAAGTCATCCATAAATACTTCCATTTCATGTTCAATCAAATTACTAAAAATTGACATCATACATCTTTGAAATGTCGCAGGTGCATTGCATAGTCCAAAAGACATTCTACAAAAAGTAAATGTTCCATCAGAGCTTGTAAATGTTATTTTCTCTTTATCCTCAGGAGCAATTGGATTTTGATGATACTCAGTATATCCATCTAAAAACCAGTAATATTTGTTTTCAGCAAATCTATCTAACATTTGGTCTAGAAAGGGTAAAGGGAAATGATCTTTCCTGGTGACCATGTTTAATTTTCTATAGTCTATACAAATTAATCTAGATCTAGTTCAATTTTCTCATTTACTTCAAGGGTCACTCCTCCTTTCCTTGGAACACAGTGAATGAGACTCACCCAAGCACTAGCTAAAATATGATATGTAATTCAAACTTATAACCATTTTAAGATTTCTTTCTTAACAACTTCTTTCATTATTGTGTTTAATCTCCTCTAAGGATCAGGTTTAGGTTTGTATTGTTCATCTAATAGAATTTTTTGCATACAAATTGAAAGACTAATTTCTTTAATATCTACTAAAGTCCATTCAAAAGCCTTTTATATACTTTCAACATTTCTATTAATTTTTGTTCTTGAATTTCTGTTAACTTACAAGATTCAACAACAGATAATGTAGATGAATCTCCTAAGAATACATATTTTAAATGGGCAGGTAATACTTTCAGTTCAATTTCAGGTGGTTTAATACTTGAATAAATAAGATTTTTATTATCTTTTTCCAACAAATCTAAACTTTCAAATTTGTCCTGAATATAATCTAAATTCTCTTCTTTTATTTCATTCTCATTCTCACAATATTCTTCTTACCTTAATTTTTCTTCAAACACTTCCTTAAATTGCTCATTACTTAGATAATCAGTAACTTCCATCCTTAAACATTCATTATCTTTTTCTATTGCAGGATATTTCATAGCTTTTGCAATATTAAATTTACTTCTTGATCATTAGCTGTCATTATTAATTCTCCTTTTTGCACATCTATCACAGCTCTCCGTGTTGGAAGAAAAGGTCTCCCCAAAATAATAGGAATCTTTTTATCTTCCTCTATATCTAATACTATAAAGTCTACAGGAAAAATAAATTTATCCACTTTTACTAATACATCTTCTATAACTCCTTTAAAATAAGTTATTGATCGATCAACTAACTGAAGAGTTACAGTAGTTGGGGAAATCTCTCCCAAATCTAAACGTTTAAAAATCAATAGAGGCATAAGATTGATACTCACTCCTAAATCACATAAGGCTTTTCCAAAAAAACTTTTTACCAATTGCATAAGGTAAACTAAAACTACCAGGATCTTTTAACTTTTCAGGAAGCTTTTTTTGAATAATAGTGCTACACTCTTTACTGAGTGCAATGATCTCATTATCTGCAAACTTCCTTTTCTTATTTAGTATGTCTTTCATAAATTTCACATAACTTGGCATTTGTTCCAAAGCTTCAATGAAAGGAATGTTTATCGTTAACTTTTAAAGGATATCAAAAAATTTTGTAAATTGTTTGCCTTTATTCTTCTGCTTCAATCGTTGAGGAAATGGTGGTAGTGGTTTTTCTAAAGAAACTTGTATTTTTTCATTTTCATTGTGGTCGCTTTCAATCTCTTCCTTCTCCTCATCAACTTCAATTTCTCTTTGGATTCTTGTTTCAACTTCTTTTCCACTTCATAATTGAATAGCTTTAATTTTCTCCTTATTTTGATCTTTTGGATTAACTTCCACAGTACTTGGAAGATTTCCTGAAGGTCTATTACTAAGTGTAGTAGCAATATGTCTTAATTGATTTTCAATATTTCTAATAGCAGCCCCTTGATTTTGTATTTGCTTTCTTATATTCAACATTACTTCCTAAATAGTCAACCTCTTTTCCTTAACTTGTGGGTTAGGGTTAGAGTTAAATCCAGGAGGATAATAAGGTCTACAATTAGAATTTCCTTAGTTGTTTAAATTTCCTGAGGGGTTCACCGAGTTGTTATAATTATTCCAATTAAAATTAGGGTGATTTTTCTATCAAGGGTTGTAATAATTAGAATAGGGATTGTTATTTTGATTATTTATAGCATTCAAAGTTTCATAAGATGATTGAGTATCAATTGTCTGCTCTAGTGAATTTTCCTCTAATATTGGTGGATTTGAGAATAGTTCACTCCAATTTGATCAATCTTTTTTGATATAACAGTAATTTGAGATGCTAAAATAGACATTGCATCAGAGTCATGAATACTAGCTACTCTCTTATGATTTACCCGTTCAGCGGGCCATTGAAAATTATTAGTAGTCATTTCTTCTATTAAAGAGTATGCTTCATCAAAAGTTTTTAACATTAGTGATCCTCCTGCAGCAGCATCTATAATAGATCTAAGTGATCCTATTAATGCATTGTAAAAATTTTGAATTATTAACCAATTTGGTAAAGCATGGTGCAAATATTTTCTAAGGAGATCCTTAAATCTTTCCCAGGCTTCATATATCTATTCCCTTTCAAACTGACAAAAAAATGTAATATTGTTTCTAAGCTTAGCAGTTTTCGAGGGTGGAAAATATTTAGCTAAAATTTTTTTGTGATAGTTTTCCCAAAGTTCTGATAGATACAGGTGTTAATGAATTTAACCAAGCTTTAGCTTTATCCCTTAATGAAAATAGAAAAATTCTAAGCCTAAAAACATCATTTGACACCCCATCATATTTAAAAGTAGCACTTATTTCAAGAAAACTAGCTAGATGTAAGTTAGGATCTTTAGTAGGTATTCCTCCAAACTGATTATTTTGTACCATTTGGATAATAACACATTTAAGCTCAAATGAATTAACAGCAACATCAGGATTTTGAATAGTAAGTGAAGTTCAACTGTTGTAGGATTAGCATAATCTTTTAAAGGTCTTTATCAATTTACATTTATTTGATTATCTGAGTTATTCACCATTTCATTCAAAATTTTAATTTCTTTTTCTTTTTTTTGAATTTTTCAAATAGAACATTCTAATTCCAAATCACAAGGTACTAAACCTTCAGATCCAATATTTAACATAAACAAATATCATAAGCAAAGAAAAATTTCTTAAAAATACTCTTAAATATATAAAATTATATATATATATATATATATATATATAAATTTTTGATTTTATATATTTTTTTGATTTTTTTATATTTTATCTCTAAATTTCCTAATTTACCAAATATATTTAATTTACCGTTACCTTCTCCGACAACAGCGCCAAAAACTTGATGCCAAAAAATATAGTTGTGTAAAATTTATAAAGTTGACTCCGCTTTACAATGATACCAAAAAATTGATGTAGTATTTTAAGAATAAGAATGTTAAGCACTTAATGTTGGATTTGTACGCAAGTATATATATCGTTATCAAGTAATATAAGATTTTCTATTTAAGTCCCAAATATCGATCCCACGAGAAAGGTTTAAATTTGAAATGATAAATTAACCAGGAAATTCATAGAAATAAAATAAAATTATTGTCACTAATTTTTAATGTTTGAGATATTATCAGAACTAAATTATTAACCGCTAGCAAAATTTAAATACAAAGTTTAAAATAGTAACTACTAAACAATGTTTATCTGATGAAGTTTTCTAATATGAAAAATCATCTTTCCCACTGCAATAAGTTTTTGGTAAAATGAGATGAGATAAATGGTTTAAATATGTATTGTGCCAAATAGGAGTAATTTTAATTCTCTACCTTGATTCAGTGTTATAGAAAATCATTAGCTAATCTCAGGTTTAGTCCCTAAATTCATGGTTAGGCTAGAGGATATTGGCTCTCACTCTAGAGCTCTCACTTCCCTTCCTCTAAAGGCCAACTCTCGCTTTAGTTCTTAAATACTAAGACCAAATACTCTCGCTTTAGTTCTTAAACACTAAGACCAAATTGATGATTTTAGTCTGTCACTTTAAAAATCTCTAATTCTACACCCAATAATGTATATTTCCCTATTTATTTGCACATAATTCCATGAACGAAATTTTCCTTCATGGAATAAAATGTGATTCTCACTATGTTGTAGAAATCATACTCTATTTCTCAAATCAGAACTCATGCTCTATTTCACAGATCATATATTTTATACATATTTTAACAATTCAATTGGTTAGATCGAAAAGTAAAATAAGAACAGAGTTGAAAAACCATCATAATCTATTTTATTTTGTTAACATTAGCACATCAAAATTATCTCTTCATTTCACTATATCTCAAAGTAGAGAGAAAGATAACTGAAACAACTCAGACTTCATGAGAAAGAAATAATAAAACATAAATTTCATATATAAAAGAAAGTTTATACAACAATAATAAATAAACAACACTTATCCGAAACTCTTTCTCAAAGCAAATCCCTTGTAGGCTCTCTTAGAAAATGTAGGAAGAAGAAATCTCTTACTTATCTCCCTCTCCAACACTCTTAGAGAAGAATTTACACTTAAACTCACCACAAAAATTCAAAACTATAAAGAAAATAAATGACTAATGGACTTTAAGTGGCTATTTGGAATGTGGAATAGCGTGGAAGAGAGTGGAAATAGGTTGAAGGGTCTGAAGGGGCGCGAAGGGGGGGGTCTTTTCTGATGAATTTCGGCTCTAAATAGAGCCTAATGTTAGTTTTCCAATAGGTGCATCAAAAAACTCTTCAAAAAACATCCAAATTTGTCGAATTTTCTTGAAATAGGGCATGCACGACACTGGCACCGTTGGTGCCCATTCTGGTGTCGTCAGCGCCAGTGGCCATTTAATTGATCCACGCTCTCTATCAAATGGCACCATCGACGCCCAGTCTGGTGCCGTTGACGCTGAATATTTCTTTTAAAGCTCCATTTTGACTTCAAATTCCATCCTTTTTGCTTCTTTTTTGCTTCAAGTCCTAAAAATCAACAACCTACAATAAAACATGAAAAATACCTTCCTTTAAAGTGTAGTATCACCAAAAATGAGTATAGAATTTAGGTCTAAATATTCATGTATTTTTAGTGTATCATAGGGTAGGATTTATATGAGTCTCTTCTTCAGTAGGGAATGCTGAAGGTGAGGCATGAGCTCACCACATCCATTTTTAAGGAATCATGAGGGAATGCCACCTCATTATTCCCATATGATAACCCTTTGAATTGGAGCATTTATTGAAAATTAATCATTTCATGGGCATTTCATGAATCTTGGATGACCCATTAATCATTTGTCATATGATGGTTTAGGGTTTAAGTGTAAAAATATGATTTTCTTATGTGGCCATGGATTTGTCTTGCCATGGGTTTAAATCAATTTTTTAAACTTAATCCTAGGTCTAATAATCTTTAATTTCACTCTTCTTTAATTATTTAAATAATTAATTAATCAAGAGAATAAAACAATTTGATGAAAATACCTAATTTTGACCAAAAATGGTAATGTTGACCAATTTTGACCAAGTTGACCATGGTTGACAAGGATGGTCAAATTTATCATATGGTGATGTCTTGACCATATGATGATTATTTAGGTCTATGTATGACCAAATGGTCATTGTGGTGACCATAAGGTTCAAAGTTAACCATTTTGACCAATTCAGAGTTTGAATTGACTCACTAGACTAAGTTGACCAAAGTTGACCATTTCGGTCAAGGTTGACCCATTGGGTCAATTGGGTGTCAATATTTACCTTATAGTCAATGTAATGGCCATTACGAGAAAATTTGACTAGATTAGGTTTTTTCATTGCCGATCTGATCATTTTAAGGTGTCATCAAGGTTGAAGGCTCAAAGGGGCATTTTGGGAGTTAATTTAGTTTTTAGGGTTTTGGGTACTGATCCTGATATTTTTTATATGTAAGGATTTATGAATTTGACAGCACTAGGAGCCAAAAACTTGATCTTAGGCAAAGTAAAATTTCAATTATACCTTTAAGTAGTAGGGATTCTACACAAATATAAGTATCATTATCAAGTAATATATAGCCTTCTGATTAAGCCCCAAATATTGATTCCACGGTGATCGAGGTTAACCACTGCGGCTTTCAAGAGAAGTTCTAGTTTAGAATAACACGCCCTAGCTTGGAAGGTTGATAAAGGTTTGGTTTTGATTATATTCTACAATTATCACAACAATACTACTTTTAATCCTAAACTAAAATACTTAGTGAAAATCAGAAAGTAAGGTTTAATATATTAAAAATATGCTTCCTCATACAATTAAATTAATGACATTTTAAAAAGTAAAACATGTAGTGAGAGAGATTGTGACAAATAGGAGAAATTATGTTCTTTACCTTTACTAGAGATGCTATAAAGAACATTGGTTAATCTAAAGTTTGAATTGTTCTGAAGACAGCCTAGGCAGGGAAGATATAACTCTCACTCTAGAGTTCCCTCTTATCCCTTCACTTGGAGGCTAACATCTCGCATCAAAACCTAAAACAATAGACCAAATTAAGGGGTTTTAGCCTGTCACTTTAAAGTCCACTATTTCTACACCCATCAAAGATTATTTCCCTATTTATTTGCACTCAATCATATGGACTACATTGTCATCCATACAATCTCATGTGATTCTACCACAGTTGTTTGAGAAAATGCCATCACATATCTTACGTGTTCTCACAATAGATTTTAACATGCAAGTCGATCAATTTTACATGTAAATGAAGGAAAAAGTAAAATCATCACAATATATTCTCACTCTACTCAATTCTATATCCTACAAAAGCATACTAATTCATTACAAGAAGGAAGAGTATGGAAAACTACTCACTACACATGGACAAACCATAAGAACTTTTCATTGAACAAAATTTTGAAAACATACAAACAAAATACTAAATTCAGATCAAAATACAATGAGAATACTTATCTCTGATAGAAATCAAACTATCCTTGTATAGCAAAAGCAATCTCCTTACAATCCTCTCCAAGAACAAAGTGAAAAGAAAAGAAGAAATTCTCACACTCTCTCTTTCTCGCTCACCTTGTCGCCCCACTTGGGGCTCACACCCAAGCCTTCTTCTTCTTCTCCAAGTATTTTTCTCCTCTTTCAATTAATTCAAGACTCCAAGGGTTCTTCTTCTCCAAGAAATTCTTACTGTGGAAGGTCACGGGAAAAATATTTTCAAGCCTTTTTTTATAATTTCCCAAGAGTTGCTTAAGTGTCTCTTCAAAAATGTCCAGATTTAATGAATTTTCCAAATGGTGCCTCAAGTGAATTATCATAACTCCATATAATCGCCCCAAATTCTTCTAGAAAGTATTTTTTATCATTTTCAATGAATTCCCCAAGAGACACACGAAGCAACACTTCAAAAATCGTCCAAATCTGATGTATGTTCTAAAAGATATGTTGAAAACTATCTTTGACGCCTAAGCACCACTTTTTGGGCTCTTAAGCACCCTCCTCTCTATCTGGTGGTGTCTAAGCCCCATATTTGGGCACTTAAGCACCGGGCATAGGCAGTTAAGGAGAAAAATGAGGTCAACACTTCCCTAAGAAGTTCCCTGAGAGCAGGGATATCCTCATCGGGCGCATCGTATTATATGTAGTTCTCAACGGGATCTTGCAATTCATTAGCTACAGCAAGGAGAAAAATGTTATCCTCTTCACTTATCCTACTCCAGTATCTTTCAAGACCACAGGGTTGATTGTGTCCTCAAAGCTTCCGAGGTTTTCAGACATGTACACTCTTACAATAGTGAATGCAGATCCAAAATCTATTTCAGCCAATAAACCTGTGCAACTTGTTAAGAGCGTCACAAAATGGTTTACCAAGGACGGGATACTCGTGGAGGGTTTATTTTGGAAGGATGTGGAGAGATTGCTGGATGATTACAATGAAGAGAGGAAGAACAAGGGAGTTCATCCCTAGGAACTAGGCATCGAAACAAAAATCCAAAAAAATGGGGGTATTATTGTTTCCCATTCTTGGACCTAATTTAGAACAAATGTTTTGATTTTGTGAACCCATTGTAACAATCCTATAAATTTAAGATTTGGTGAATAGAAAATGTAGTTGTGGGTTCTTATATATATATATATATATGCACTAAGAAATTCAATATAAGTATTTTAAAAAAATAGTGTAGATAAATCCTAAACTAGGGTGTTCTCTCATTTGCATTTTGAATCAAGTCTAGTAATTTAAGTTAAACAAATACTTTAGTTGTAATTTTCATGTTCAATGAAATTGTTGAAAAAAAATAATGAAAAATAAAGTAGTAAATTAGGTTACCCAAACTTTGATTATGATTATCGTGAGAATGATATTCTACTCAATATATATTTCTTGTACGACACATTTTGTCACACACATTGTTTAAGCATGTCATGTTTGATGCATATCTTTCTAGAATTTTGACCTCCTTTATTATAAAGAGAAAAGTTAAGTTGATCATTAACCATTGCCCAACAATAAGTATCTTGAGTTAATAATCGTTTGATGTTTGTTTTAAAAAAAATGCTAGATGTCTGTTTTTCTAATTTTCTCTCTCCTTTTATAAGAAGAGATTAAGGGAATCATTGGCATTGCTTGATGCCTAACATTCTTAAGGGATAATCATTTGATACTTGTTAGTGGGTCTGGCATTCGTAAAGTATACATATTTGACACTCACCTTCCTAGTCTTTGGTCTCCGACTTATAAAAGAAAATGACATGATGCTTAATTCTAACATTCATGATCACACAATCAGATGTGTTCTAATGGCTACCACTTGATATTCATTTGTAACCAATAACTAACCCCCTTTTTTCTAATTATCCCATATTTTTTTCCTATAATGATAACTAACTCCCTCCTTTATAACTAACTCCCTCCTTTCTAATTATCCCATATTTTTTTCCTATAAGGAGAGACATAAGGAATACTACAATCTATCATTTGATGAAAAAACTCCAACTTTATCCATATTTCACAATAATTAGAGACTACTTGAATGAAAATGATAACCAAATTGTAAGCCATATGCCTCATGTGTTAGAAACTTTCATGGGACTTAATTAAATAAATTTGTGCAACAACATTCATGATCACGCATTCAGATGCCTTCTAATGGCTACCAGTTGATATTCATTTGCAACCAATAACTAACTCCCTCCTTTCTAATTATCCCATATTTTTTTCCTATAAGGAGAGACATAAAGAATACTACAATCTATCATTTGATGAAAAAACTCCTACTTTATCCATATTTCACAATAATTAGAGACTACTTGAATGAAAAAGATAACCAACTTGTAAGCCATATGCCTCATATGTTAGAAACTTTCATGTGACTTAATTAAGGAAATTTGTGCAACAACTTATTGTTTTGCATTAGAAATCCATATAACTAACACCCACCTATTGGAGTTCCAAGGCCACTAAAGCCATACTACCTTTCTTTCCACCTCTCTTATTCAATTTTAAGAAATCAAGATGGATTAAGTTGTTTAAAAAATATACAAAGTAGAGTGTATTAAGTTGTTTAAAAAAATTCTTAAAGTTACTCGATCTACTATATTGTATTAATAATTTTTCTATCTATGGTGAAGGCCACTCGTTGCAATGAATGAATCTACTAGTAGAATTATTTCAACTAAACAATACATGATGGTTCTTCAATAAAATTGATGTAAGGGAATGTTTGGAAATACATATTTTTTTATTTTTTAAAATTATTTAAAGTAACTTTAGACATTATAAATATTATTTCCAATAATAATATTTTAGTTTTTAATATATCAATTTAACTTATTTCAATAACCCTGTGACCACCAAAAAGAAAAAAAAACTGTGATTTATTTTATTGTGTTTTGATTTAAAATTAAGTATATTTGGTTATTAAAATTAAAAAATATAAATTTTTATATAATATAATTATTCTCAAAACATTCAAACAAGCAAAAAAGAGTTATTTCTAACATTTAAAAAAATAAGTTACCTTATTTAAGAAAATACAATATATGTAAAAATAATTAAATAAATATATTTTGAAACTAAAATGATTTCAACCAAACGCAACTTTAACCACGCACACACAGATGGTAATCCCAAGCTCCACATGGGCGGCGTTAAAGTTTTCTTTTAATACAGAAAAATAATAAGTAGTTAGCCAATTATAATCCTCCCCAGCTTCCAACTAATTACCAAAGTTGCCAAACACGCAAGTGGAGTACTTGAAAGCTAAAGTGATCTCATATTTGTGGTGCGCAGGCGCACCGGCTAATCAGGGTTAACGGAATAGGGTTAAGCCACCGACGGTTATTTAACCCACTGAGGTGAGCTCCTCCTTCCTCATTGCACTACCTTTCATCTCGGCGGATTCAACTGCGCCATCTCGAAAAGAGTAACTGTAAGTTACCCCGGGGTTCACAGCCAGCTGATCTTGAATTTTTTTATTCAAATTTGTAACGAATCTGAAG
Organism: Phalaenopsis aphrodite; assembly: GCA_003013225.1. Taxonomy (NCBI): domain Eukaryota; kingdom Viridiplantae; phylum Streptophyta; class Magnoliopsida; order Asparagales; family Orchidaceae; genus Phalaenopsis; species Phalaenopsis aphrodite. Next base: position 82,108 of record NEWO01001330.1, on the reverse strand, counting down.
TGATGGTTCTGATTTTTGGTGTTGATTGCAGATCTCGGCGGAGTTTTGTTCAGGTCTGGCGGTCCGTTGGCGATGGGGCTGTCAAGCCTACCGACACCATCGGAGGGAGTGCTTACTCTCCTTTTGGTGAACACCGCGCTCACGATCTCGATCCTGAAAGAGATCTTTCGATCTGTGCTCCATCTGTTCGGTCTGTCGCCGGAATCGGTGGATGGAACGCCGGAAATTTCGCCGGCAGCTTTTGAAGAGCCCAGTTTAAGGGAGAAGTTTCGGAGCAGGATCAAGCCGGTGAGATTCGGATCGGCAATTGGCCGTGTTCTGACAGGGGAATGGCACGCCGATTGCCGGGTTTGTCTGGTTCGGTTCGATTCGAACTCTGTGGTGAACAGATTGCCTTGCGGGCATGTGTTCCACAAGGGCTGCGTTGAGCGGTGGCTGGATTACCGAAAGGACACTTGTCCTCTCTGCCGTTCGCACCTTCTGCCGGACGACGTTCTAGCTGGCGGAGGCGGCAGCGGTGTTGAGGTTTTCCCGGTGTGGTGAAGTGGGGCTTGCTGTTGCGGAAGCATCATGGGTGGTAGGTTTCTTTTTGTTGTTTATGTTTTGATGCGCCGTCATGTTTGGTTTCTGTCTATTGTAAGGACGAAGGGTATGGTGTGATGACGCTGCCGAGTTATCCCTCGCTCTTCTTCTTCTTCTTCTTCTTCTTCTTCTTCTTCCACCGTGTGTATATTAGAAATCTTGAAGAAATCTGAGCCGTTTGTGTTACCGTACAGATTGTTAACCTTGGCCTTGTATTAATTTTGGACCTGGAAATCGTTTGCTGCTTGGATTTTCTGTGAATCGTTTTTCTGTGATTCCTCATTTGTTCTGCATAGGCTCGTTGGGGGAGATTAATAATTTCATTAGCTCGAGGATCAGTTAAGATTATTTAATCGGATTTCAGTCCAATCAGGAAATTCATCTCAAGTTCATTATGTTTGTGCAGTTGTTTCATATTAATTTATCAAAATTCCATTTTGGTAGCAAAATATGTTTGCTTTTAGTGGTATATTTGTATGTAAATCTTCTTAGATTTAATATGCAAGTAATTAATAGCTTTTTAGGATTGTTTGTGTATTCCTATCAGGGTTGTATTGGGACTATATCCGCTTTATATCCCATGTAATCTTAATGTAGCATACCTGTAACTTATCTGTAACTAGTATGTTTCACGCTTCTGTTTTCATATATTTGTAAGTTACAGGTAGTTTATAGGGGGTATAACGCCGATGTAACGCCAATATTCTCCTTGTAACCTACATAACGTATGCAGCGTTGTGTACGTAACGCAAATTTTTCTCCAATAGAGAAGGGCTCAATCCCCTCATTCAAGATCCATCTTTTATTTCAACATATAACTCCATTTTGAACGAAACCTAAAACAAGAACTAGTGTTGGAGCAATTTTTATGTAGAAGTTAATGATAAAATTCGCGAACACATTATTATTCATTTCATTTAATTGGGAAGGTGTTTTTTCTTCGGTAAAACCCTTCTAATTAGAAGGGTTTTAAGAGCGTAATCCTTGTTATTTATCGCTATGAAGGCATCTATATTTGGGTTTGGTGCAACAAATCGATTCACTATTTTCCTTCATTTTTTTTTATTTGTGGGACTCTGTATTGTTTGATTTAATACAAGTTGTGTCATGGTGAGCAGCCAAAATACTCAAAAATAAAAATTTATCTCATGTGTTAATTTTTATTTCTTCATTTATATATTTTTAGCTTTAGGATTTGAGTGCTCGAATAGGGATGTTTAGAGTCCGTTTGGGGCAGCTTGTGCTTTTCAGGATAAGCTGCTTATCTTGAAACGTGGCCCGCGGGCCGATTGCAGTGGTCGACCCGCGGCCAGCGTTTAGTGTAAAAACTCAAACGTAGTTTCGGATAAGCTGGTGAAACGCACGAATCAAACAGTGCGGCCACAATCCAGAAACAAGCAGGGGTATTCATCTTGCTCGAGGTTCGATGACACGGTTTAAACATGGACATAGTATTTGGGCTCAATTAAGAATACAAATAGTTTTTATTTTTTTTTTTATTTAGGCAAGAAAAAAAACTTTGGGTTTAAATAATTAATTACCACTCTAAATGGTGACATTTAATTGTGGCCGACAATAGTCAAATTATTATTATTTTAATTTAATTGTAATTTACAATGATTCAGATAATACAAAATAACCGCCTCTTTTACTTTTTTTCTTATCATTATCTATTTACACTTAAATACATGTTAACTACTGTTTTAATTATAAATATTAAATATTTATTAAAATATAATTTTAACAATTAGACTCATGATTGTAAGGTAATTTTAAGACAATTTCACATTTATAAGGAAAGTTGACATTGAATTAAAATTTAAGTAGGTCATATTTTTATCACTTAAATAAATTGATTTTATCAAACATAAGAGTAATTTCTTGGAAAGAGTCCTACTCTGATTCTCTTAACAAGTTATTGTTTATTATAAATATTTTGATGATTTGAGTAAGTTATGAATGTCAACACTCATTCCTCCAAAAAAAATTATTTAAAATAATTATTATTAACTGTTTTTTTTTTCAAAATCATGAATTTGATATTAAATTTAGATTTATTTATTTTATTTTGCTACCTTTTAGAATACATTAATATATTATATAAATATAAATGAGTACTTGAAATAGGAATTTAAATAGAATACAAATAAAATCCGAAAAATAGATAAACAAATAGTATATATCAAATATCAAATACTGAAACTAAATGAAAAATACATAGTAGAAGAGGAGGTACATGAAAATGATATACGGAAAAAAAATAGAAAACTCATATAAGCCATTGGCATATGTAGTAATATTCTCAAGAAATGGCTGTACTGCCAGGCGTGTAGTGGTTAGAGTCGTGATGTGGCCTCCCAAAGGCAATATTGTTGCTGCTCTAACTCCTCAGATATGTGTTCCACCTCTACTTGTGAAGACTATTTTATAAGATATATCATTTATTGTGTCTCTTGTGGTAACATGTATCCCTGGTTGTAGCTACTGTGAAACTAGTGGAATGGGTATGGCAATAGTCATCCAAAATTACAATTGATGGGAGGACATGAATGATCTCAAAGTTGTCATCATCAATGATGATCCTGGTGCATATGATATAAGAGGTGAATGGTGAATGCCCTAAGATGCCTTCCTTAGTCTTTCCCTACTTTTGGTCATTCAAGGGCAATGGTTAACGAGCTAATGAGTGGCGGCGGGTGGGGGTGGGGTGGGGTGGGGGAGTGGGGGACCTATTAACATGGAGTGTCCTGCTCTTGCTTGAGTTGGAGGATGAGATCTTACATCATTAGCTGGCGAGTCCTCAATATAAGGGTAATGATTGATGTTCAAATAACAATGTAGCAAATATTTATTTCTTTTGAATTACATGAGTTATAAAAGGCGGAGTTAATGAGGGTGTTAAGAAATTATAGAAGACCACTTGGTTGGATTATAGTAAATATTAATAGAATCAACTCTTGTTTCTTTATGCATAAAATTATAATTGAAGAAAGTCATTAACCAAAGACGGACTAATGGAGGATACTTATCCTTGCTATAAAAGTGACTGTATAAAGGAGAATTTTAAAATGGTTGGATGTAGGGATCATTTATCAAATTATAAATAGTGCTTGGGTGAATCTTACTAATTGTGTACTTAAGAAAGCTTGGTTAACTGTTATTAAGAATGAGAAAAAGAAACTTATACAAAATAGAAATGTTCTTTGATGAAGAATATCCATAGACTACTGGAAATTGAACAAAATGACTTGGAAATATCATTCCCACCACCTTTTCTTAATAAAATGCTTGATACATTGGTAGGACACCCTTATTTCTATTTCTTAGATGGATACTTAAACTATTAATAAACTATTATAACACCGAAATACTAAGGTAGGACATCCTTATTTCTATTTCTTAGATAGATACTCAAATTATTAATAGATCTCTATAGCACTAGAAGACTAAGGTAGAACTACATTTACAACTCCATATGATACTTTTATTTTTAAAAGAATATCCTTTGCCTTGTGTAATGCCCCTGCTAACTTTTAAAGGTGTATGACGTTTTTTTTTTACTTTCATCCAAAATTTCATTGAATAATTTACGAATGATTTTTGTTTTTTATCATATCTGTTCATTCATTTATTTAACATATTATGTATTTATTGAAAACATGTAACGAAACAAATTTAGTTATGAACTAGGAAAAATGATAATTCATGGTCATTTAAGGCATAATTCTAATGCATAAATTTTTGAGAGATGTGTGGAGGTTGACTGTACTAAAATTTAAATAATAAAAAATCTATCTCGCTCAGATCTATGTGAGAGATTATGAGTTTATAACTCATATTGAATTTCATAAATGTTATATTAGAGACTTCTCTAAAATCACTAAACTATTATATCATTATTGGAAAGAATTTGCCATTTGATTTCAATAAGGAATGCCTAGAAGCTATTGAGATACTTAAACAAAAGTTTATCAGCTCACCTATTAAATTAACATTGAATTAGAATTATCATTGCGAGTTGATGTGTGATGCAAGTGAACAAGTAGTGGGAGTTGTATGTAAGCAAATGATAGATAGATTATTTAACATCATTTACTATATTACAAAACTCTTATTCCAAATTAATTATTATATCAGTAAAAAATAATTGCTAGTTGTAATAATTTCCTTTGAAAAATTTATGTTCTATCTAATTTGTACTAATGTTAAAATATATATGAATTAATCTATAATTAAATATCTTAAAACTAAGAAGAAAACTAAGCTCTATCTATCTATTGGATCACTGTATTATAAAATTTTGATATAGAGATTTGTTTTAAAAAAAAGTTCTGAGAATCATCACCTGTCTAGAATTAATCACAAAAGTCCTAAACCTTAGAGTGGTGCTATTAATAAGCATTTCCTTAATGAGCAATTGTTATCTTTGATTGAGCAAACAATTTCTTAGTGTGTAGATATAATAAATTATATTATGAGTGGTATTATACCCTATGACTTAATGTATAGCCAAGGAAATAATTTTTTTTGGATAAACCATATCTTTTGAAAAGATTTAAGAATCAAATTATTAGAAAATATGTGCCCTCAAAAAACTTGAAGGACATTTTGGAGGTTTTTGAACTGCTTATAAGGTCTTGCGATCAAAATTTTGATGGCCAATTATTTTAATGATGTGAATGAATATTTAAAAATGTTATGATAAATATCAATGGGTTGATAATATATCTATGAAGAATGAAATAGCCATAAATTATATTATGAAATTTAAAATATTTGATTCGTGGGGAGTTGATTTTCTGAGGCTTTTGAACAACTTTGAGAAATCAATATATTTTGACTACGACAAACTATGTCTCAAAATAGATAGAGATAGTGGCTCTATCTAGGTATGGTAGGCTATTCTTAGATTTTTAAAAAGAAATTTATTTTTTATAGATTTGGAATGCTAGAGTACTTATCATTGTTGGAGGGAGCCAATTTTCAATAAAAAATAGAGATATTAACAGCTAAATTTAGAAGAAAATACAAAAATGGAATTGCATATCATCTCACAATAAGTGGTCAGCTTGAAGTTTCAAATATATGGATTAAGAGAATTCTTGAGAAAATAGTAAAACCTTGCAAAAACATTGTTCTCTAAGGTTGGATGAAGCATTTTGGGCTTATAGAACTACTTTTAAGATACTCATAAAAATATCTTCATTTAGGTTATGTTTTGTTAAGCTTATTATTTAAAATTAGAAATTAAGGCTTAATAGTTGATTAAGAACATTAGTTATAATTTAAAAAAATTTTAGTTAAAAGGTTAGGATAATTAAATGAATTGTAGGATATTATGATGCAAACTTATGATAATGAAAAAATCTATAAGGAAAAAAAATAACATGAAAAGAAGCTTGTTAAGAAAAAAATTTGTGCCTCGACAAGAGACATTATTGTTCAATTCTTGCTCGAAACTATTTTTGAGAAGTTGAACACCAGGTAGTCAGGGCCATTTAGTATAGTAAGGGTTTGTCCATTTAGAGATTTTTCTATTTAAAATAGAAATAAAACCAATACTTTTAAGTGAATGGTAAGAGAGTTAAACATTATTTACCAAGGGGATGTGAACATTGGAGACAAACATTTGAGTTGGGTCATCGTAAATAAAATTTGGTATTTATCAGGCTGAGGCAAACCAAGTGCTATCTTTGTATGTAATTGCATTCGTATTATATCATTTCATTTGTAGTGAGTGAATATAGTGTCATTTGACCGAGAAAATTTTAAAGAATTTGTGAGGTGTTTGAATGTAGCAATGGTGTTATAGTAGTAACACTCTTACAGTTATATCGCTACAGTGACGTGCATTATTCTTAGGCTATCATTTTACAAATTTGCATGCTTCCATATGCTTCCATATCCGAAATGAATGGCGATAAGGAATTTGAGGCAGCATGATAACGCACACTTCAGTATTATAGCACCACACTAATTTTATTAATGATTCCTTTAACATTTTTATGTTAGTTATTAAAAATTTATGTGTATTAATGTTAGGTAATGACCCTTTACTAACTTTTTGACCTAACTTGGCATCACAACACTCTAGAAACCTAGTAGATTATGACATAGTATTGATCTAATTTCTCCCTTGGTGCGACAATATCGTTACCCGTACTATTGTCCAACTAGTCTTGGGCACCAAAACCTTGGCAATATAGTTCCATTGCATCGGACTCACCTTCCACTAACACTGCATCACACCATCTCAATATTTTTGTGCTCTGATAGTTTATATGTACAAGATAAACCCCTTTCAGTTTTCACTATTTTTAGTGCTCTAGCCAATAATTTTGGGGTTAGAAAAAATTCATATTATTTTATTTTGTTTCTATTTTAATTTATCAATGTCATTTCTTTCATAATTTCTCTTAAGACCATGGGTAGAAAGAGGCAATCTTCTTCTTTTGACCAATAATTTTGCTTTAGTTCTAAAAATATTATGAAGTGATGAGATTTTAGTCCACAAAAAGCTCATGTCAGAGTGAGGCTTAACTAATGCAGGGATAAGATAGAGAGCATTATTATTAGGAGGAGATGGATGAAATTTTAGTCTTTGTTAGGCACCCATTATGACTGTAGTTTGGAAGTTCTTTGCCAACTCAAAAAACAACAGGGCAATTAGGTATTTATCATACCTTTTGATTCTATTTCAATTAACATTGTTTATGGATTGCCATATGTATATAATACTTTTTTATAATTAGTGGACTTAATTGTGATAAGTTTAGGCATCATTTTTTATTAATTTTAATAAAATGCCTCACTCTACAGCTTCACAAAAATCACCATAATTTTACACCCAAACCTCTGATTTTCTTTTATGACTCAACTCTAGAAAGTTGATCAAAAGATGGAGGTCATCGAAGGAAATTCATGGCGTTGCGTTGTTATGTTTAATGCTACAATATTGTAATCTTTTATGATTTCAAAAGCGTCATCTCATTGGATGTGTCTCAGTGCTATGTCAGCAGAACAATGGTCCCACATTAAACTGTAAGATTATGAGCCACAAACACTATCATTATGGTCAATTACCATGAATAACTTGATGTTAGCCCAATAGAGGTCAAACAAGTTATTGCTAAACTTTGTTATTCGTAGGTGGAGTTTTAACATGTAGTGCAAACCCTAGTTTCAAGAGCTGCATGTTGTTGTTTTCCTCATAGGCAAAATTAGAGGCCTAATCTCATTATTGTCAAACATGATTGCTGTAAAAAATTTTGAGACTTTGACAGAGAAAGTGGCAAGCTTACAAAATATTGTATGGGCCTTAACCTTAAAAAATGATGGTGATAAAGTTAGGGCCAAAAAAGCATTCTCAATTGTTCCTTCAAAGATGATGGAAGAGAGCATGAAACTAACGACATTCGATAGCAAGCTAAAAAACCCCGTCATGTATAAAGAGCCTGCTCATCCACCTCCTTAGAAGTGGAAATCCCAAACACTTGAAAAAAAGAACTCCATTATTTACCCTTTTAAAAGGGATTGTGTGAAGAAAATCTTCAAGAATTTACTCAAATAGGATATGAAGTTGCCTTCACCAAAGAAGCCAAAAGAGGTGGAGAGGTGATCCAACCTGCAATTACATAGATATTTATGTTCCTTAATATGTCAAAAATCATATTTAGTGGTTAGTGAGAATAAATGTAATATCATAAAAATTAAAGAAATAGTTTTCTCGCTAGGGGTATAACGCAAGTATACGTATTGCTTCAGGTAATATAGAGTTTTCCTTAAAAACCTCAGTATTGATCCCATAAAGAAGTTGAAAACAAGAATACAATAAAATGAAATACATAAATTTTGATTTTAAGAAAACTTTACCTAAGATTGCTGCAACTATCTAAAGATGAAAATTAAGTTTACTAAAATTCTACAATATGCAAGTAAATGTAAATGTAATGACTTAGACAATATATATTAAGAAACTTTCTCCTTACCAATAATTCATAATAAGTGTAGGATTTCAAAAATATTTAGAGAAGTAAATGTGGTATTTGATCCTGACTGTTTATATACAATAGTATAACAATTTATTTGATTATATTTTTCGCTTATCTTTTCTTACTTTGCAACAGTACTAGAAATTTGATCCTGGAGAAAATAAGAATTTAACTTTTTAACTTAATATATATTGAGATACACTTTAAGTATATGTATCGTTATCAAGTAATATAGGACTTTCTGATTAAGCCCCGAATATTGAACCCATAGGGAGTGTTCACAATATGCATTTTTAAATAATAAATTTTCTATTTCAAAATAATACATTGCCTAATTTAAAGTTTGAATAGTTCTGAAGACCGGCTAGGCAGGGAAGATACCAACTCTCACTCTAAAGTTCCCTCGATTCCCTCCACCTAGGGGCTAACATCTCGTATCATAACCAAAAATAATAAACCAAGTTAGGGTGTTACTCTAAAGTCCTCTAACTCTACACGCGTCAAGATTATTTCCCTATTTATTTGCACTAAATCATATGAATTACATTCTCATTCATACAACCTCATGTGATTCTTTCTAATTGTTAACTGAGATAAAATCAACCCGATTCTTATATGTTCTCACAACAAATTTTAATATCTAGATGGGCCAAATCAAGAAGTAAATGAGTACATGAAATTAAATCATCACAACTTCTTCCAACATTAAATAATATTATTCTCTACAACTTTCATCCAACACTTTAATTACTTATCATTTTAAGGAGAAATATAAAGAAAACTACTCAAAATCCGTGGAGAAAACAAAACCACATTTTAGTTTAAAAGTAGAAATATTTGTCAAACCAACGAGAAATTTCGATTAAAACCAAAATTAGTTTGAAAACAAAGATAAAAACTTATCTCAAATCCTCCACCAAACTCTTGAAGTTCCTTTGAATCTCTTCTCTCTTACAACACTCTTAACTCTCACAATAAAACTAAAAACTAAAAAGATAAAGTAAATTTGTGTTGCCTGAAAAATCTCTCCAAAAGTTCCTCCACAAACTATTTTAAGAATTTCCCAGGACTCCCCCTTTTTTATCTCAAATTTCTTCTTTTATAATTTTCCAAGAGGTGCCTCGTATCTCTTCAAAATGTGTCCTGATTCGATGTATTTTCTTAGGGATGCCTCCTTTCACAAGTCTTTTAACAATATTTTCGTTTCTAGTGGTCATAACCACCCTCTTTAGCCAATATGTGCCTCAAATGTCCCTTTAAAATTTAGAAAAATGAATTAACCCATCCAATAACTACCTCTGACACTTAAGCATGGCCCCTCTGATGCTTAGGAAAACTTCTATGTTTCACCGGCGCTTAAGAGCCATATTTTCCGCTTAGGCGTCAAAACGCTTTTGCACCATTTTTATATTTTTGCTGCAAATTTGAACCTTTTTCACTTCTTTTAGCATTTAACCTTTTTACTTTTATCTAAAATAAAAACACACAAATACCATTCATTAAAGCGCAATATATTAAAAATAGGTATAAAAATGTGTCTAAAAACACTATATATTTTATGTGTATCAAAATTCCTTAAACTTAAAATGTTACTTGTCCTTAAGCGACACTTCAATCTTTAAAAACTAAATAAGTATGATATGTATGAGTTTCTTTACGAGTTAATAAAATTTAAATTTAGAAATATCTAATTTAGAAAAAAAAATATTTAGTAAATGAGACCAACTTAAAGTTTAGAAATTTTTAATGTTAAGAAATATGAAAATATGAAATCCTCTCTAATTCATAAATATTGTAGATTTTTCAAATTTATAATTTAGTCCTTTTATTATCTCCACTTAAAAAAATTTATTAAGAATAATTTTACTTACTCTATTATATTCTTAAGCTTAAGAGTTTCTCAAGTCTTGAACTTTAAAAAGATCAAATGTGAAACCAATTTTTGATTAGGAACTAATCCTCAAGCTTCTTCTCCCTTATTTTTTTTCTTTTTTTATTTTTCTTTTTCTTATTCTTTTTCATGCAAGGATTATTATATCTAGATAGGCCTTTAATAATTTTGAATTTCACTTCTCCATTCGTAAAGAAAAGTCTTGATATAAATCTTTTACTTATAAATATAATAATAGTTTTAAAAATTATTTTTAATAATAGAAATTTAAGCATTAAAAATAAAAGTCTAAATTTCTAAATTTTTCAAAAATACAATTTTTCTTACTAAAGATAGTTACACTATATTTAACATTTTATAGACTAAAAATTTTTAATTGAACGTTTTTTATCATTACTATGAATTTAAAATACATTTTGTTACTCATTTCTATAATCTATTTTTTCTTCCCTAATATAACTTCATATACATGATAATTTTTATTTTCAAATCAAATTCACTTGTAGCACTTTTGAGAACAAATAATATTCATGTTTTGAAATTTTTTTTCATTCCTCCCTAAACTTAAATTTTTAACAAGATTAAACAGTTTAGCAGCAGATACATATAAGCAGGAATAAAAATTGAAATAACATTCTTACATAAATTTTTATAGCCTAATTATACAAGTATAAAACTAAAAACAGGAGAAGAATTAATTTTAATTAATTTTCTATCATTTTAATTTCAATTCAACATGTAGAGATTTATTAGATTTCTAAGTAGTGGGTACAGACATAAAAACAAACAAACACACTAACTTTGATTTCACTGTCTGAACATAAAAACAAACAAACTAACAAGATAAAAGAAAAAAATATAAGGTAGCAATTTTGTGAAATTAAATTTTAAAATTAAAGCTAGCAAGATTTTCAACTTTTTAAAAGACATAGAAATAAGATCAATCCTAACTAACTAAAACACATTACTCAACACAAAACAATAATCACTACCCTAGAATTTAAAACAAAATAATAACAAAACACAACCATCAAAATAACAATTAAACAAAAAAAAAAAATCTAACACATCACATAGTCTAAACAAGTATACAAACTCAAATGTCTCAAGTTCACACCACGTAGTCTATCACATATTACTAATATAAAAAAAAAAAAAACTTAGTCCTCCTCCTCATCATCCGAATCACCGCTATTCTAGACATCTATAGGCACATAATTAGGGTATCTTGGATATGAAGGAAATTCCACTACATGGTTACCCCTAATGAGGTTTTCCAAAGATGAGTAAAATTTCTCCTCATAATCACTATGCCTTCTAGCATACCCATCAATATGATCTACAAAATTTTCTAAATTTCATACCTTATCTGCGGTATAATTAATATTATCCATCATCCTTTGCAATAATTGATCCTGAGTTTCAGTAGACTCACCTCTAAAAGTAGATGCTTGTAAGGTAGATGGTCTTGATGTAGAAGCAGCAGAGGTGGATGCAACAGACGTCAAAATTCCATAACTTCTAGAAAAACCTTCTCTTCAACAAAAAATATAGTGCTCAAAATACGATTTCACATTTTCTCTTGTAATTGGATTTAAAGGCATCAACACTTCTTCCCAGCTATCATATCTCACACCAACCTGCTCACATAAAGAAAAGATCAAGGAAGAAAATCCCAGACCTACAGTAGTAGGAGCAGTGGCAAAACTGATGATAGTTTGATAAATCAAAGCTCCAATATTGAAAATATTGCCTTCCTGAATACAATAATTCAACGTTGCTCTCTCCCTCGTAACTTCACTAAGATGATTCGTCGGTAACAGACGAGCTGAAATAAAGTAGTGCCACGCCTTTGATGGTGCACTTAACTTTAAAGTGGAAAAGTTGAATCTCCTCTCATTAGTAATTTTCCAGAGTCCCCTTCCAACAATCAAATATGAAATAATCTCATCTAGTTCCGTCTCAGTCAGACTATAGTTCGCATAAAAACATAAAGTTTCAGGCGGTAAATGGTAGAACATATTGATTACCTCTGGTGAAAAATGTACCAATTTGCCTTTGACCATGACTCGATCCTCTTCCGCCTCAGAAAAGTTTGCATAAAACTCTCATACTACAAATATCATAGCCATAACAGAAAAACAACAGAATCATTCCCATTGTCGGCGAATGATCAAATCTTCCATGGACCCACCTGGATTTTTAAATTACCTATCCAGATTAAATTTTCGTGACTGTAGAGTGTCACTATATCTATCCTGAGCTTTTGAACTCACAAACTTGCTCGAATCAAAGTGGGTATTTCCCTTACTCCTCTTCATTCTTGGGGCCATTCTATAAATTTCACAAAATTCCACAATAACTTAAAAAATCAAGTTTAATATACTAAGCTTACCTCCTATAAGCATGAACTACACTTTCTATGCAATTTCTATCGAGTTTTCTTCACTTTTCACCATGAATAGTGGTTTTTGGGTTTTTCCAAATGTACTCAAAACATATGGTGAAAATCCAAAAATTTTACATAGAAGTGAAGCTCTTACCTTAAGAAATCCAAATCTAGTAAATTTGGCTTAAATCCACCAAGAAATCTCCATAAAAAGGTTTGTCTAACTTCAAAATCGCGAACTCGAGAGGAAGAAGATGATGACAGATGGCAAGTTTTGGGGTTATTTTTCACTTTTAACCATTCGCAAACCGATTTTCGTGAATCGACGCTTAAGCGTGGATAAGTGGTGCTTAGGCGCCTGCCTCTAGAGTTACATCATTCTTAAGCGCGCGAATGTGGCTCTTAGGCTCGAGTGCACTATTTTTGATAGTTTCAAACTTAATTAAAATGCACTATTAACCTAAGTATACCACCCCTAAATGGTCCTACAACACTTAAATGACTATTTTACTCTCCTCTCTCAAAAGTCTCCAATATAACTAATTTGTTTTGAGGGTAAAATAACACAAATTTTCACACAAACAACACATATATTCATTTAAGAACTATTACAAGCAACATTCAACACATAATTCTCATTCCAAAGAGTCTCGAGTGAGAAAATTTTCCTAAATACAAACACTAAACGAACATACTCAATTAAACACATAAAAGACATAAACAATAAAAGCAAGATTTAACACTAACACATAAAAACAACAACTCCTAACAAACAAACTCTAACACTGAACTTAATTCCATTCTTCATTTGTTGGAACAAATTCTTGTCTTTCATTAGTCTCTCCTTGGGCATTTGAAATATAGAGTTGATAAAACGAACGACAGTGATGAGCTCTAATACAATCTTCTTCAATCCATTTTCGCTTAAGACACATCACCTTATCCGCTTCTTCTATATAACTAGTATGGCTAAAGTGCATTTTTAATTGCCATCTAATTTATTGTAGATTTGCATTAACTTCATTTGCCTTTGTCTCAAGTAAAGCCACACTAATCTCAATTCTGTTGATCTTTTCCGTTATTCTTTCAACAAATAACATCTAAGAAACCGTTATACATCTCTTGTGCACTTTGAATAATGATGTTTTTCCTCATGTCCTTTTCATTTTTCTTTAAATCTACCTCCCATGAAGTCATTTTCTCAAAATCTCTCTTTCTCTTAGACTTTTAGGGCTAAAAATGATTATGGGATGAAATTCCATCACAAAACCCTTCTATTTATAGGCTTAAATCCTTCAAATAACCTCTAGGCACGTACTAAAACTGCCATGACACATTTAAGTTAACCAATTGACAGTTAAAACTTCTAGAAATTGGATTTCGCACATGGTTTTTAACATCCGCGCTTAAGCATCGAATATTAACGCTTAAGCGCCAGTGCTCAATTTTGCACTAGTCAACTTAACGTCTAAATACTCATTCTAGCATGTCTAGATCACTAAACGAAGTCTTAAAATCAATACTAACACATAATAGTCTCAAAAATACTATCCCAAATTTTCTTAATCACACACAAACAACATTGAAAATAAAATCACATTGATAACTATGTGATGCCTCCTACAAAGCGCTTAGTTTTACGTCATCAGACCGATGTAACCAGTGCTTATTCTAGTTGACCCAACATTATTCAATCGTTAAATTTACATTGATCCCCTACAAAATAAGGTTTCAGTCTATGATCATTCACTTTAAATACTTTCTCAGTTTTAGGATCCTTGATATCCACAACTCCATAAGGATAAAATTTCATCACAACAAATGGGTACATCCACATGGACTTAAGTTTTCTTGGATAATCTTAACCTTACATTATATAACAATGCTTGTTGCCTCGGCTGAAAGTTTTTAGTAAGAATCTTTTGATCATGCAACATCTTCATTTTTTCTTTGTAAATCTTAGCACTGTCATAAGACTCATTCTTTATCACTTCAAGCTCATTTAATTGCAATAATCTTTTCTTACCAACATCTTTCAAATTATAATTAAACTCTTTAATCGCCCAATATACTTTATGCTCAAGTTCAACTAGTAAATGACAAGATTTCCCAAATATTAGCCTATATGGGGACATTACTATAGGAGTTTTGTATGCAGGCCTATAAGCCCACAAAGTATAGTAAAGTTTGATTGACTAATCCATTTTTGTTGGATTCATAGATTCTTCCATAACTCTTAATTCCCTGATTGGATAATTCAACCAAACTACTTGTCTGAGGATGATAAGCAGTAGCAATTCTATGGTATATATGATATCTTTAATAATTTCTCAATTAAGTCGTTGCTGAAATGACATCCCCCATCAGTTATGATAACTGTTTGTATCCCAAATCTACAAAATATGCTCTTTTTCAAAAATTTTGCAACACTTTGAGCATCACATCGAGGTAAAGCAACAGCTTTTATCCATTTAGATACATAATCCACTGTTGATAGTATATATAAATTTCTTAAAGATGGTATAAATGTTCCCATTAAATCTAATCCCTAAATATCAAATATTTTAATATCTAGCATATAATTGAGGGGCATTTCATTTCTCCTCAAAATATTGCCTACCCGTTGACATCTATCACAAGTTTTAATATAAGCATTAACATCTCTAAGATTGTAGGTCAATAAAATTTAGATTATTAAATTTTGTATGCTATATTATTAACACCAAAATGTCCCCCAAAATTAGAATTATGACATTTTTAAATAATTTCATAAGTTTCTTCTAAAGGTACACATCTTTAAATAATCAAATTCTTTCTTTGTTTATATAAAATTGGTCATCCCAAAAATAAGTCTTAGCTTCAGATATAAATTTCTTCTTCTTTTGGTACGTCATTCCATATGAAATAATATCACTTACAAGAAAGTTTACAATGTTGACATACTACGGAACATGTCACTCATTAATATTAAACAGTTTTTCATATGAAAATATTCATTAATTTCTTTTTCAAAACAGAGTGGTTTTTCTAACTCAAGTCTGGACAAATGATCAGCCATTTGACTTTCAATCCCTTTTTGATCTACTATTTCAAAGTCAAATTCTTGCAAAATAAGAATCCATCTTATAAGTCTTAGTTTAGCATCATTCTTTTCATTAGGTACTTAATAGCAGAATGATCTGTATACACTACACAATGAGCTCCAATTAATATGATATAAATTTATCAAAGACATATACTATTGCTAATAACTCTTTTTCAATTGTTGTATAATTAATTTGAGTTTCATTAAAAGTTTTACTAGCATAGTAAACTACTTCAAAAATTTTATCATATCTTTGTCCTAAAACAGCTCCAATAGCTTAATCACTAGCATCACACATCAGTTCAAAAGGTTTTCCCTAATCTTGTGAAATAATAATTGGTGCAGTGATTAATTTTTCTTTTAATAACTCAAAAGCTTTTAGGCATTCTTAATCAAAATTACAAATTGCATCTTTCTTCAGTAAATAACATAAAACTTAGCAAATTTTGAAAAGTCATTAATATATCGTCTGTAGAATCCAACATGTCCTAAAAAACTCCTAATTTCCCTTACATTTGTTGGATAAGTTAAATTAGTAATCACTTGAATTTTAGCAGGATCTACTTCCATATCATTTTCTGATATTTGATGGCCTAATAAAATTCCTCCTGCTACTATAAATTGACATTTTTCCCAATTAAGGACTAAATTTGTTTCTTCTCAGCGCTTAAGAGCTTTTGATAAATTTTCTAAACATGAGTCAAATAAAATTCCAAACACCAAAAAATCATCCATAAAAACTTCTATCTCTTTTTTAATTAAATCAAAAAAAATTGTCATCATACATCTTTGAAATGTAGCAGGAGCATTACATAAACCAAAGGACATTCTTCTAAAAGCAAATGTACTATAAGGAATGGTAAAAGTTATTTTCTCTTGATCCTCGGAAGTTATTTGAATTTTTTGATAACTAGTATATCCATCCAAAAAAAAAAGTATTTATGCCTAGCTAGTATATCCAACATTTGATCTAGAAATGTTAATGCAAAATGATCTTTCCTTATAGTGAGATTTAATTTTCTATAATCAATGAATATTCACCACCCTGTGACTTATCTAATAGGTATTAATTCATTATGTTCATTCACAGTCATAATTACTCCTCCTTTCTTAGGAATGTAGTGAATTGGACTAACCCATACACTATCTGAATAAGGGTAGATAATTCCAGCATCTAACCATTTTAAAATTTCTTTCTTAACAACTTCTTTAATAATAGGATTCAATCTCCTTTGAGGATCAACCCTTGGTTTGTAGTTCTCTTCCATATGAATTCTACGCATAAAAATTGAAGAACTGACTCCTTTAATGTCGGCTATTGTCCATCCAAAGGTTTTCTTAAAAATTTTAAAAATTTTCATCAATCTTTCTTCATCTTCCATTGTTAACTTTGAGGAAATTATAACTGGTAAAGTAGAGGAATCACCTAAGAAGGCATATTTTAATAGATTAGGAAGTTACATCAACTCAAGTTCAGGAGGCTTTTTTATTGATGGACAAAATTATTTATCTTTCTCTATCGTGTCAAAAATTTTAAAACTTTATCGAACATAGTTTGAATCTTCCTTATAAGGATCTTCAAACTGCACTAATTCCTCTTCTTGATCGTGTTTCAAATCTTTTACTTCAGATTTTTCTTCATAATTAGTTTTGAAATGGTATTCACTCAGGTATCTTATAACATGAATTTTATAGCATTCATCATCTTTACCTTTTGCAGTATATTTCATTGATCTTGAAATTTTAAAAGTAATAGTTTGATCATTGACATGCACAATTAATTCTCCTTTTAATAACTATCATTGCTCTTCCTGTGGCTAGGAAATGTCTCCCCAAAAGGATAGTTATCTCTTTATCTTCCTCCATATCCAACACGATGAAATTAACAGGAAAGATAAATTGATCCACTTTCACTAGGACATCTTCTATAACTCCTTTAGGATACATTATCAAATAATCTGCTAATTACAGAGTTATAGTATTAGGGGTTATTTCTCCTGATCCCAACATTTTAAATATTGATAATGGCATCAGGTTAATGCTTGCAGCTAAATCACATAAAGATTTCCCATAAAATTTGTCTCCTAATGCACATAGAACTGTAAAGCTATCAGGATCTTTAAGCTTTTCAGGAAGGTTTTTCTGAATAATAGCACTGCACTTCTCACTTAGTGCAACAACCTCATTATCTTCAAACTTCCTTTCCCGTTGAGAATATCCTTCATAAACTTTACATAGTTTGACATTTGTTCTAAGGCTTCAACAAATGGAATATTAATTTTAAGCTTCTTAAAAATTTCCAGAAAATTTGAAAATTGCTTATCCAACTTCTATTGACGAAGTCTCTGAGGAAATAGAGGTGGTGGTTTTTCCAAATCAATTTTCAATGGAGAAATAGGTCTTTCAGAATCTTTTGGAGCGTCCTCTTTTGATTCTTTAATTTCTTCTCTCTATACTTTAGTTCCTTTTTTAACACTTCCTTCCAACTCTCTTCCGCTTCTAAGTTTAACGGCTTTTACTTATTCTTTATTCTTGTCTTTAAGATTTGTTTCAGTATTACTGGGAAGTGTTCCTTGGGATCTATTACAAAGTCAAGTAGCTACAATTAGAAATATTATGAATCAACCTGGAACACCACTTCTTCTATAGAAAACTTCTTCTTCTTAAATTGCGGATTACTGTTGAAACCTGGATGAAAATTGGATCTATAATTATTATTCCCATAGTTGTTCCTGTTTCCTAATGAGTTTACTTGATTGTTTCCCCATTGCTAATTATTACCACCCGTAGTATTATTCCAATTGAGGTTGGGATGATTCTTCCAACCTAGGTTATAATAATTTGAATATGGGTTATTCTGCTTGTTATTTATGACATTTAAAGTTTTTAATGATGCTTGAGAATCTACCATTTGGCTTAATGAATTCTCTTCAATCATTGAAATTGGTGGAGAAAGATTCATTCCAAATTGGTCTAACTTCATTGAAATTGCAGCAACTTGATTTGCTAACATAATAAATACATCAGATTCATGAATATTGGCTACTTTCTTAGGATTTGCCTTTTCAGAAGGCCATTGAAAATTGTTGGTAGCTATTTCTTCAATTATAGCATAAGTGTCATGAAATGATTTTGACATCAATGAACTACCAGCAACATCATCAATAATAGATCTAAGAGAACTAGCTAATTCATTATAAAATGTTGTTATTATTAACCAATATGGTATAACATGGTATTGACACTTTCTTAAGAGTTCTTTAAATTTTTCCCATGCTTCATAAATAAATTCCCCTTCAAACTGATTAAAAAATATAATATCATTTATAAGCTTCGTAATTTTTTATGGTGAAAAATATTTAGCAAGGAATTTTTGTGCTAAATCACCCCAACTTCTGATAGATCTGGGTGCTAATGAATTCAACCACATCTTAACTTTATTCATCAGTGAGAAAGGAAATAACCTAAGTCTTATGGCATCATCAGATACACAATCATATTTAAATGTAGCGCACAATTCTAAGAAATTGGCAAGATGTAAATTTTGATCTTCAGTTGGTGATCCCACAAATTGATTATTTGATACCATTTGAATAATAACATGTCTAAGTTCAAATGAATTAGCAATTATAATAGGTTTTTGAATACTACAATGAAGTTCATCTACCGTAGGGTTGACATAATCTCATAAAGGTTTAAATTCTTGATGAATTTCAGCATTTTGATCATTTTGGTTTGCCATTTCGGTAATTTTTTAGATTTTTCAAAACTTTTAGTTCTTTTGCTTTTTTATGATTTTCTTAACAATTCTCTCTAATTCAGAATTGTAAGGCACTAGTCCTTCAGAACTTGAACAATGCATACACTAAAATAAAATAAAATAAAACACACACACAAAAATAAAATACTATAATAAGATATTCCTACAATAACTCTTAAAGTTTAAATAAGACTTTCTAAAATAGAAATTTTCTTTCAATCAATCTCCCCGGCAACGGTGCCAAAAACTTGATCCTGGCTGTTTATATGCAAGAGTATGACAATGTATTTGATTATATTTTTCACTTATCTTTCCGTACTTTGCAACAATACTAAAAACTTAATCCTAGAGAAAATAAGAATTTAACCTTTTAACTTAATATATATTAGGATACTACGTAAGTATACTTATCGTTATCAAGTAATATAGGACTTTCTGATTAAGCTCTGAATATCAAACCCACAGGGAATGTTGACAATATGCACTTTTAAATAACAAACTTTTTATTTCAAAAAGACAATTACTTAAACTATAGATATTTTTATAGTAATTAAAATTCATTTCTTTTTGGTATGTTTGATATTTTGACAAAATAAAAACAACTTATAAATATAACTTGAGTTTATGTAAAAGAAAAGCATTGAATATGAAATAACTTTCCCATTATCATGAATCAGTAAAAAATATATGAATTATGTTGTGGAAGTATTAAAATTGTCTTATGTAAAATATGAGCAATATTATTCTTTACATTTGCTAGAGATGCTATAAAGAGCATTGCCTAATTTAAAGTTTGAACAGTTCTGAAGACCGGCTAGGCAAAGAATATACCAGCTCTCACTCTAGAGTTTCCTCGATTCCCTCCACCTGGGGGCTAACATCTCGTATCAGAATCTAAAACAATAAACCAAATTTGGGGCTTTAGTCTGTCACTCTAAAGTCCTCTAACTCTACACCCTTCAAAGATTATTTCCTTATTTATTTGCACTAAATCATATGAATTACATTCTCATTCATACAACTTCATGTGATTCTTTACAACTGTTGACTGAGATAATACCATTCCGGCTCTTACATGTTCTCACAACAAATTCTAACTTCTAGATGGGCCAGATCAAGAAGTAAATGAGGTGCATGGAATTAAATCATCACAACTTCTTCCAAAATTAAAGAATAATACTCTCCACAACTTCCATCCAACACTTTACTTATTTATCATTTTAAGGAGAAAGATAAAGAAAACTACTTAGAATCCATGGAGAAAATAAAACCACACTTTGTTTAAAGTAGAAATCATTATCAAACCAACAAGAAGTCTTGTTTAAAACCAAAAGTTGTTTAAAAACAAAGATAAAAACTTATCTCAAATCCTCCACCAAACTCTTGAAGTTCCTTTGAATCTCTTCTCTCTTACAACACTCTTAACTCTCACAGTAACTAAAAACAAAAAGGATAAAGTAAATTTGTGGTGCCTGAAAAATCTCTCCAAAAGTTCCTCCATGAACTATTTCAAGAACTTCTCAAGACTCCCCCCTTTTTTTCTCTGAACTTCCTTCTTTTATAATTTTCCAAGAGGTGCATCGGTATCTCTTCAAATTGTGTCACGATTTAATGTATTTTCTAAGGGACGCCTCCTTTCCCAAGTCTTTTAACCTCATTTTTTTTTTCTCGTGGTCATAACCACCATTTTTAGCTAATAGGTGCCTCAAACGTCACTTCAAAATTTGGTAAAATGAATTAACTCATGAAATAACTGCCTTTCGTGCTTAAGTACGAGGCTTTGGCGATTAGGCGTGACCTTCTCTGTTTCATCGGCGCTTAAGCGCCAAATCTAACGCTTAGGCGCCAAAACATTTTTGTTTTTTTTTCTTTTTTGCTCCAAATTTGATCATTTTTCACTCATTTTAGCATTTTTCATCTTTTTTACTTGTGCCTGAAAAAAACACACGAATACCTTCAATTAAAGCGTAATATTTCAAAAATAGGTATAAAAATATGTCTAAAAATACTATAAATTTTAGGTGTATGAGTATTGTGACAAATAAGAGCATACAAATTCTTTAATTTCTTTCAAATTGTGCAGAGACATTGACTAATTTAAAGTTAGTGTCAGCATGTATAGTAGTGCTATGTAGGTTTTAGTCTCTCACACCTAGATTACACACTATGCCCTCTCTATAGAATCTACCAGTGACCCTTAGTTCCAATCTCTAGACCAAATTGATAAAAGAATCTAGCCTTTCACTCTATAACCATCAATTCTAAGCCCATAAAATCTTATCTTCCTATCTATTTGCAAACCCTTCGAACTATCATGACTGCTCTTTTCAAGGTAGAACGTGATACTTACAAGTCAAGAAATCTTAGCCCTTTCGGGTCTATATGTTCCTCAACAGGTTTTAACAAAAGAAGTGGCCAATTCATAAAGTAAATGAAGGACCGGTAAAAATATCATCACAATTATTAGGAATAAAAGAAGTTCTAAACAAAATCAAAATCACTTATTGAATTACTTCATATTGCAAGGAGAAATAAAGAAATCTACTCACGATGCATGGGGATAACAGAACAAAACATATTTATAAAACTTTATTCCAAAGTACAAAACTTTAAAACAAAGATACAACTACTTATCTGGAATGTTCCCCCAAGAAATCTTTTGAAGTTCTCTGACTTTTTTGACTCCAACAACACTTACAAGACTCACAAACTCCAGAAATAACAAAGACTCACAAAGAAAACTTCTCACACACTCACACACTGTGAGAATCTATAGATCCGACCTTCCTAGCCTCTTAAAATTAATCCATATTTATAGAGCTTCAAAAATGACTAAGGGTTGCTTGAAACATCTCTTCAAAATTCAACCTCATTCAATAAATTTTCTAGAAAATACTTGTGGCACCAAACGCCCAACTATCGCACCTAGGCGCCAGATAATTTTTGCATCTAGCGCCTAGGCGCCAGTTCGGCTAGTTTGGTACTTTTCTTCAATTTGGTCCATTTTGCTCCTTTTTACTCTTAAACATTTTTTCTTGCTCCTACAACCAAAAACATAAAAACACCCTTCATTAAAACATAATATCCCTAAAAATTGATCATAAAATGTACATAAAAAATAGGTAATTTTAAGGTGGACCAAGAGGTTTAAGAAACATAGTTTTTGCCCATATCATTAGCATTGGGGGCATAACCTCGAAGACTGCTTCACATTTAATGATTATCTCGAGGCGCGATGTAAGGTAGGGGAGATCAAGATCCCCGAACAGTACTAAGGAAGCCTCTTAGAAGAAGATCAACCAAAGTTATTAAAGCCACTTTGATTGTGTCAAATACTGATGCAAAGGCATATAATATATTATTTGGTTTTACTCATGATGCATTTGTAAGTTCAGGAGGGGGTTGTGATATCCTTCTTAATAAATTTTGTTATTTTGAAGATGAAATGAAAGGAAATATTTTCTAGTACTCTTCTATGCCCCATATTTTTATGATAAATTCCCTCACTTATGATGATGAACTCGATAAAAACAATAACAACAGGGAGAGGAGCAATATCTTTTATTTCCTTCCCTACTCGAAGCATATCACATACATGACAATCTCAGTGATTTGTCAGGCGATGCATGTTTGTCAAATGATCCTGAATGCCCTGATCCAAGGGCACTAGCTGAGTCTTCTGCTAGGGATGACTCCTCTAGGTACCCTAATGAAGATATCTAGCAAGTCTACTTGAGAAGTGGCAAGTTGCTTCATCTAAGATGGTGAGGCAAAATTCAAAAGCTAAAGCGAAAGACATTGTCACCCACAAGGTCGAAGTTCATCTCGATGTTTCTAAAGAAACCCAAAAGCGTTCTAGAAAGGTAGACTATGATGTGATAGCGCTCCTTAAAAGGTTACTAACATCTTTGAGAAGCTATGATGCACTCATCTTATCCTCTAAGCTGAGAGAGACTCTGGTGAAAGTTACGCTAAAATCAGAAGCCTTCCATACTTATTATACAGAGGAAAAAATGAAAGAACCAGTTGCATTGTTAGAGCATGTAGCTGTCATCTCCTTCTCTTAGGAAGACCACTTGTTGAGCAATACAAACCATAACCATCTACTATATGTGATAACTATGATATACGATACACCTTTGAACCGTATCGGCATTCATACCCTTGAGCTTCTCTCTTTGAGTTCAAGAAAATTGTGTTCAGAGAAGATCATGCTGAATGAATTTAATGAGACGGGGCATAAGACTCTAGGGTCCATCACCCTTCCTCTCCAATTCAGAGATTTTAAAGGTGAAGTTAAATTTCATGTGATATATGGGAATACGTCCTTCAGAGCTTTTCTCAGACGCCCTTGAATTCACGAATATGAGATGGTGTTTTTGACCTTAAACCAGTGCATTAAGAACATGCATGGAGAAGAAGTGTTCTCTAGCTCAGGTGATGTCCAACCCTTCTCTATTAACGAGGTAGGTGTGTATGACGACACAGAGTATTATCTAGCTCCAAAGAGAGCATCTCTACAAACCTCAAATAATAAGGGACGTAAATGGTCCCCTCCCCTTTCCATTCATCCCTTACCTAAAGGTAGGGAGATGGTAAAGCAGGAGGGAAGGGGTCGTGCCCCAGTGACACAAAAACAAGAGCTTAAAGCAGGAGGGAAGGGGTCGTGCCCCAGTGACACAAAAACAAGAGCAAGTGCTTCTCACTCTTCAGTTCTCCAAAATGAAGGTAGAAGCAATCTCAAATACAAATTTCAAAGCAAGTGAGGCCATGTGGATAACATCTAGAGCTCACATGGCTATGATCAAGAAGATACCAATGAAAGATATTGCAGCTGCCATCAATGGTCATGGTCCCTTACTTTTCCAAGCTATTATTGGTGGATGAGGTGTTGAGCATCTATCTAGTGCCACAAGGTTATTTTAAGAATTTGGCATCTACAAGTGCAACAAGTGTAGATGATATTTGTACGTTTTATATACCTCCCTGATTCAAACCTAGAGAGAGAGATAATTTGCTTTACAAGTTTGACACTCAAATGGTCAACACCGATGTAGTGCTTTCGGATGATGATAGTGAAAAAAAAGAGGATATTTCTCTTACTTATTATTGTTCGTCTCTTGTCAATAAGCTCTTAGATGATGATTTGTTGCCTGAAAAGTGGTATGTTTGGCAAGGCAAAAGGTGTAAAGCTATGTGGCAGAACAAACATCCCAGAGAAAAGTCCGGCTTAGGATATATCAAAAAAACTAGGTAAAACTAAAATCCCAACTACCCCATTTAGAATGATTTATTTTGCAACTTAACGCGGCAAAATTGCAGGCTGAAATCATGATTTTACCGATTTAAAATATTTTATTTTTAAGTATTTATTTAAAACAATAAATTTATAAAAAAATATTCTTTTTTAAATCTTGGGACCGGTGCAAATTTTCTATCACACAGTAGGCCCAATAATTTAATTGGTTGCTTGGGGCCTGTGCATAGTGATCTGAAATTAATGATGTAAGATAAGCTATTTAATTTGAGGCAAATGGCTCCTTTTGTAATTAATAAATGTTTAATAGTTTCCCAAGGTGACCACTTTAAGATTCTCTCGCCGTATTAGAGCCCTACTGGTAAGGAGCATATTTTGATTAAAGGCACTGCTTACCTATAAATAATTAAATAAGATAACAATATATTATATTACTTGAGATGATGAATCATGGTACAATATAGAATGTAGTTTTCAGTTTAAAACGT